>JBAKBP010031202.1:0-24740 GCA_037953745.1 Lithodes maja | reverse complement strand
CCCTCTATATTATATATATGTGCCCTGGTAACATAGGTTTACTATTAGGTAACCCCCTCTATTTTATATATGTGCCCTGGTAACATAGGTTTACTATTAGGTAACCCCCTCTATATTATATATGTGCCCTGGTAACATAGGTTTACTATTAGGTAACCCCCTCTATATTATATATGTGCCCTGGTAACATAGGTTTACTATTAGGTAACACCCTCTATATTATATATGTGCCCTGGTAACATAGGTTTACTATTAGGTAACCCCCTCTATATTATATATGTGCCCTGGTAACATAGGTTTTCATTCTGTATTAGGATCGCACCCGCGCCTGACCCCTTAGATGTGTAAGTACTATATACTTGTTAATAACATAACATTGTATACGTTTTAGCTATATTAGGACATTTTATTATTTCGTAGTGTTATTAATACATTTGTGGTCCACGATTTAACTTATATTAGTTTCTTAATAAAGTCATTTATTTTTAGGACCGGTATCCAAGCCTGATGATGGACCAAGATAGTCCGAAATATTGAATAAAGCTACCAAGGTGAACACGGTCGTTGCCCTTATCCTCCTGTTTCTCTTATATATATATATATATATATATATATATATATATATATATATATATATATATATATATATATATATATATATATAGAGAGAGAGAGAGAGATAGATAGATAAATATTTGCATAGACATAATATAGATGAACAAATTAATAAGATTGTAGATAGATATAGATATATAGATATATAGATGCATAGACGTACAGTATATTATTATATAGATGAACAACTTAATATATTGTAGATAGATAGATATACCTGTAGATAGATAGATAGATAAAGACAGATATATGTGGACAGATTAAAAGATGACTACTGGTAAAAGGTAAAGTGCCTGGGTAAGCGATATGGGGAGATTTATTTGGGTCTGTATAAGTGAGTGAGGCATGCATGGATAGATAGAGATGGAAGGAGTGATAGATAAAGCTGAAAGGAAAGACATACAGATAGATAGAAAGACAGAAGGGTGGATTGACAGATATAGAGTTGAACAAATCATTAATTGTAAATACGTAGATATATAAATAAATAAATATATATACCGGTATATATATACAGTATATATATATAAAAACACATATTTGGACGGATAAAGCGTAGATATGTAGATAGATACACTATCAGATGGGTGGATGGATATATAGATAGACAAATAGATGGATCTACTACATATAGGTAAACAGACGCATACAAACAGACAGACAGACAGATGGATAGATAGTATTATACTGCATAGTCCAGACGCGACAGAATTTGGCTTAAACTCTACTTGGTCGGAGGAGAGTCTTTATGGACTCTCCTGTTTCGATCCATTACTTTGGTCATTATAAGACGTTTTACCCCAATAGTTTGGGGATAATAAGACGCTTCACCCCATTCAGGGTTTTATTTTCTTCTGAGCGAGCGGTAGCGAGCCTGTAACTTAGATAAAGTCAGCCTTCGGTCGACCCCTTTTTCTACCAAATAATGTACAAATTTAGCTTGAAAGGGGTCTAGATGGGACTTTTTTTTATTTTGTTTAGTTGTATTTATTTATTTATCTATTTATTAATTGATTTTGTTTAAGGAAGTCTAGGAAGGCGTTTTTGTTAGCCTTGGGGAAAAAAAAAAAAAAAATGCTCGAAAATGGCTGGATCAATCAAAATTCTCATTATGCTTAGATTGATATGCAGGATTCGAAACTGCATAATAAATCGTAGGCTTGTCCACCTTTCTTTAACTGTCTTCGTGGTGCAATGCATAAGTGTGTTGATTTTCGATGTGAGCATCCTAGGTTCGAATCCCCGGACTGCCACATGTGTTTGTTAATTTCATTAATCGAGTTTAGGAGTAAATGGAGTGAGGAACTACATGAATGAAGGCGGTGCTGGTTGGGGGGAGGGGCGTCGACTGACTGGGGACAGAGGTGCATGGGGGCGGTTCGTTCGTGGCCACCCCTTCGGGGATCACGGCGTCAGGCAATAGATAGATAGATAGGAGTAAAGTTGGTTGGTGGAGAGAACATAATAATTCATTCAGGTTCAGAAGTAGTTTATCGAGAGGCCTTCCCTAGGGTTAAGTGCCCCATTAATTACTATTTCCTTTCACCTATGCATAGCCTATGATAGCGCAGTTGGAAAGTGTGTACATGCTTAGATTGATATGCAGGATTCGAAACTGCATAATAAATCGTAGGCTTGTCCACCTTTCTTTAACTGTCTTCGTGGTGCAATGCATAAGTGTGTTGATTTTCGATGTGAGCATCCTAGGTTCGAATCCCCGGACTGCCACATGTGTTTGTTAATTTCATTAATCGAGTTTAGGAGTAAAGTTGGTTGGTGGAGAGAACATAATAATAATTAAACACAATATCATAATAAGCCCCAAAAGATCGGATAGGACAGTGTTAAAGGTTCAAAGATTGGAATTGGTGTAATCGTATAGTGTACTGTTATATGTTCACGACTTAGGGGGACCAATTCGCTTTGATTTATCTCTCTCTTTTTTTTTCCTCTTTCTCTGGGTTGTATCCATTCGACCCCATTCAGCCTACTGTTATAAGACGTTTGTCCCCATCCAGGGGTCGCTTTTTCCTGGCGAGCGATAGCGAGCCAGCATTATATGGAGAAATCTGGCTTCGCCGGAGACATTTTTTTATCGAAAAATGTCTACATTTAGCCTGCTGTCTAAAACATTATCCAAAATATGCTGGCTCGCTTTCGCTCGCCAGGAAAAAAATCGACACCTGTATGAGGATAAATGTCTTAAAATAATAGGCTGCATGGGGCCGAATGGATACAACCCAGAGAAAGAGAAAGAAGAGTGAGGTGGTCCCCTTAATATAAATACATACAATATACAGTAGCTGTATTGCATGTATAAATTATTGAGGGTTTATGCAAGACCAACAGCGGAGGTAGGAATTGATAGATAAAGGATACATATTGATAGATAGATGTATAGATAGACCGTATTAGACACAGATAGATGGGTAGAGAGATAGTGACAATAGATATATACTGCGATAGATATACTGCATAGGACCATATATAACACTGAGGATATGAATGACTATACTCTATTTTTGTCCAGCTGATCGTAAATTGAATCTCTTATTAGCTGATTTCTCGATACTTTATGGAAATATATGAAACTACTATGGCTGTGTGTCGTATTAATGCCAAGTTTTCAGAATAACCATCATCTGTCGCTACAAAATCTACCTTATAGCCGAGTAACAAAGATAGAAACATGACAATTTACCCTCAGCTGGAAACAAATAGACTATAGCAGCTAGGATAAATTGATACATACATTATATAGATAAATAGATAGATAGGTGGATGGATGAATACAGACATAAAGATAGATGGGATCAATACAACAAAATAAATATATACAAAGAGAAAGACAGATTAACATAATATACCAGTACATAGGTAGAGGGAGGGAGACAGATAGATAGTTATTTAGTTAATTAATTATGTATTTCATAAAAGGTTACATGGCAACATTTTACATATATATATATAGTGGATACAATTTCATCCTACCGCAAGGTGGGTTCATTATTTTGAACATACAGTATCCGTGAGTTAATGGCATCTATGTCATTTTCCATCATGCTTTCAATGTTATACTCTGAAAGTAGTACAGACTTGGCTTCGTTAACCAGGAACCGATCCTCGGATATATAGATAGATATAGATAGATAGACAGATACATAGATACATAGGTATAAGGATAGATAGATATAGATAAATATACAAATATATAGACAGACATAGATATAGATTTAGATAGATATATATAAAGGATAGATACATAGATAAATAGCGCGATAGATATACTGCCTGCATAATTGACAGGCGGACATATGGAACACTGGGAGTATGTAGGGCAGCACAGGAATACCTAGGTCAGATAGATGGCGATAGATAGATGGGTACAGATAGATGGTTATGAGTAGATAGATACATAACAGATAGTGATAGAATGATGGTTATGAGTAGATAGACACATTAATTAAAGTGTAAAACTTGCAAACTAAACAAACCAAAATTGGGACAAGGACAATATAAAGTCCAATTAAATTATCAAAATCGCTATGTGGAAACAACGCTTACTAAAATGAAATTTATGAAATAAAAGAACACAATCCACCACATAGGGTGTACATTACTACATGAGCAAGTTAATCTGTTTCCAAAGCAAACTAATCGCACACATACTAGATAGTGATAGATTGATGGTTATGAGTAGATAGATACATAACAGATAGTGATAGAATGATGGTTAATGAGTAGATAGATGCATAATAGATTGATGTATACAGATAGATGGTTAATGAGTAGATAGATACATAATGGATTGTGATATATTGTAGTGATAGATTGATGGATACAGTTAGATGGTTCATGAGTAGATAGATACATAACAGATAGTCATAGATTGATGGATACAGATAGATGGTTAATGAGTAGATAGATACATAATGGATTGTGATATATTGTAGTGATAGATTGATGGATACAGTTAGATGGTTAATGAGTAGATAGATACATAACAGATAGTCATAGATTGATGGATACAGATAGATGGTTAATGAGTAGATAGATACATAATATAGAGTGATAGATTGATTGGTACAGATAGATGGTTAATGAGTAGATAGATACATAACAGATAGTGATAGATTGGTGGATACAGATAGATGGTTAATGAGTAGATAGATACATAACAGATAGTGATAGATTGGTGGATACAGATAGATGGTTAATGAGTAGATAGATACATAATATATAGTGATACCTTACCTTTGGATACCTTTGGATGTGTTCGCCGCTCCTCTAGCGGCACCAAGGAGCGCGACGCCCCTCGTTATGGGTGGTGATTTGGTGCAGTAGTCTGTTTGAAGCGACAGCTCGCTCCCTTGCGAGGATGGGCTCGTCTGGCACTTTTTGCAGTTCGACATCTAGGGCTCTCTTGAAGTTGTCTAACGAGATGTCCCTCATGTCTCTTACTCGCCGTGGGAGTTTGTTGAAGAGACGTGGGCCTCTGTGTGATAACCAGCCCTCTCGCAGAGAGCCCATAGCACCCCTGTTATTCATCCGGGGGATTTCGCATTCCCAGCCTCTCCTATCACTGAATTTCATGACTATCGGAGTATGTAGGTTTGGTACTAAACCCTCTGCGATTTTCCATGTGTATATTATTAGGTAACGTTCTCTTCTACGTTCCAGTGAGTACAGATTCAGTGCTCTTAAACGCTCCCAATAGTGTAGATGTTTTATCGAACTTATATGCGAAGTGAAATTTCTTTGTACACTCTCTGTCATTTATTTCACCTGCTTTGTATGGGGATGTTAATACGCTACAGTATTCAAGCCGCGGTAGCACTAGAGATTTGAAGAGCGTTATCATAGGCAATTCACCGCGTGTTTTAAAAGTACGCAGAATCCAACCCGTTAGACGTTTCGCAGCCGCCACTTTGACCTGGTTATGTACTTTGAAACACATATTTTCAGACATTAGTACCCCAAGGTCTTTCACACTGTCTTTCCGTTCTATTATGTGGTTAGATTCTGTTAAGTAATTTGTAATTTCTTTAACACCATTATTATCTCCGTACCGTATTAATTGGAATTTTTCCTCATTGAATTGCATGTTGTTTTCCCTGGTCCACTGGAACACTACATTCATGTCTTCCTGCAGTCGGCCCGTGTCCTCTTGTGTGTTTACTATCTTGCTTAATTTTGTGTCATCAGCAAAAGACGACACCGTACTGTGTCTGGTGTTGGTATCTATGTCGCAAATTAGTATGAGGAACAGAAGGGGCGCTCGCACTGTTCCTTGGGGCACTGAGCTTTTGACATCCGAAGGCTCAGAAGTGACTTGGTTTACTGCTACCGATTGTTTTCGGTTTACGAGGAAATTGTATATCCACCGTCCGATTTTCCCAGTTATACCTTTTGCTTTCAGTTTGTGGGCTATTATACCATGGTCACATTTATCAAATGCCTTAGCAAAATCGGTGTAAATGACATCCACGTTTTTCTTTTCTTCTAGCGCTTTAAGAATTTTGTCAGTGTTCCAAAAGTTGTGAGAAACATGATCTTCCCGCTCTGAACCCATGTTGACCGGTGTTGTGTAGTTCATTTGTTTCCATGAATGTTGAAATTTTGCTTCGCAGGACTCGCTCGAAAACTTTAATGATGTGGGAGGTTAGAGCTACCGGGCGGTAGTTTTTTGGTAGTGCTTTACTCCCTCCTTTATGCAGTGGGGCAATTATTGCGTTTTTCAAGCTATCTGGTATGTCACCAGTGTCTAGACTCCTTCTCCACATTATAGCCAGGGGTTTTGAGAGGTTTTCCTTACATTTTTTCATTAGGATCGAATTCCATGAGTCCGGGCCTGGTGCCGAGTGGGATGGCATGTTGGAAATGGCCTCTTCTATGTCTTTTGGACCGAAATCAATATCCAGCATCTGAGGGGTTTCAGTGGGGGAGGTTTCCATGAAAAATATATTTTGGTCTCTGATGACTTTTGTTTCATCAGGCTCACTGAATGCCATTTCATACTGCCTGCTTAAGAGTTCGCTCATTTCCTTTTTGTCCCCTGTGAAAGAGCCGTCCCCTTTGCTCAGTGGGCCGATGTTTGATGTTGTTTTAGCCTTTTGTTTGGCGAATGAAAAGAAGTATTTGGAGTTTTCCTTTATACCTGCAATAGCTTTCCTCTCCTCTTCCATATGTTGTAGTTCATATGATATTCTTAGCCTTTGTTCAATTTCCACAATTTCTCTATCTATTTCGACCTTTTGCCTATCCTGTAGATTTTGATGTGTGCATCTTTGTGTGAGTAATTTTCTTCTTCTGTACAGCCTCCTCCTTTCCCGATCTAGATTGATTGGTACAGATAGATGGTTAATGAGTAGATAGATACATAACAGATAGTAATAGATTGATGGTTAATGAGTAGATAGATACATAACAGATAGTGATAGATTGATGGGTACAGATAGATGGTTAATGAGTAAATAGATACATAATATATAGTGATAGATTGATGGGTACAGATAGATGGTTAATGAGTAGATAGATACATAACAGATAGTGATAGATTGATGGATACAGATAGATGGTTAATGAGTAGATAGATACATAAACGAATAGATACACTACCTGCATAAGTGATTAAGTAATAGCGAAGTGGTCAGGTCAGATAGATAGAGATAGATTGGTTCGTATAATACATTTTTGTCTATATTCCAACTACTCCCTCCCGGGCATAGACTGAGAGCCTGTACATTCAACCGTTCTACATTGAACGGTGAAGGCCTCGGTCTCGTTCCAGTCTAGGGGGTGAGACATGTGAAGCACTTTTTGCTGCAACCAGCCCCTGCCATCTTCCCTTTGTAGGATGCATGGGGCTTAGTTGCTAACTCACGGCTCGAAGCAGCCCCATATCTGAAGCTGCCTTACTCCAGTGCTTCACTGTCTCACCTCCTAAACTCAGACCCTCACTCTCAGAACGCCACCTATTGAGCAATTAACTCACTAGGCATTTCCCCCCTATAGTATATTTTGAATATGGGAAAATTCATACAGTGTTATTTAATCAGGGAACAATGAGGGTATTTATTTGGCGTTTCGGTGGGCTTTGTGGTAATTCATAGATACTAAGTACAGCAAAAACTCCATCCCAATAATATCTTCCCATTGACATATCGGGATTCGAACCCGGG
The DNA here is from genome assembly GCA_037953745.1 of Lithodes maja. Lineage (NCBI taxonomy): Eukaryota > Metazoa > Arthropoda > Malacostraca > Decapoda > Lithodidae > Lithodes > Lithodes maja. The sequence continues at coordinate 16,944 of JBAKBP010031202.1, read as the reverse complement.
TCCATTAGATTACCAGTCCAGTGGAAATATAATTACAGAGATAGATATATTGAGGGATAAAGGGATTAATGGATAGATATATACATACAAATAGGCAATAGAGATATATACAGTAGATAATTAGATAGATAGATAGATAAATATATATAGATAGTTACATAGATACACAAACCACACAGACAATTTGGTCCCAAGGAGGTGATCCGGCCTCAAATATTACTGGCTAAGTGGGGTCACCGGCTTGTTTTATCTTTCTCTTCTTTTCTCTCTTTCCCTGGCTTGTATCCATTCGGCCCTATTCAGCCAACTGTTTTAAGACGTTTATCCCCATCCAGGTGTCGATTTCTTCCTGGCGAGCAATAGCGAGCCAGCATTGTATGGAAAAATCCGGCTAAAAAAATTTCTATCGAAAAATGTACAAATTTAGCCTGCTGTCAAAACGAAAATATATATATGCTGGCTCGCTACCGCTCGCCAGGAAAATATTGACACCTGGATGGGGGTAAACGTCTTAAAACAGTAGGCTGAATGGGGCCGAATGGATACAAGCCAAAGAGAGAGGGAGAGAAAGAGAGAAAAAAAAAGCGAGGTGGGCTCCCTTAACGAATTATTCCCATATACTAAGATAGTGACAGAGACAGCAAAGCAAGATAAATTAATATATGTGTTATAGTGCCATAGATAAATATTGGGTGTATGTAAGAATAGCAGAGAGCCAAGATGAAATTAGATAGACAGATATTAATTTACAGTAGTTGAGTAAATGGATAGACATATAGATAATCAGAAGGAATGGGTGTGTAAGGAATAGTGTATGTGTGTTTTAACTTGTTTTATTTTATTTTGTTTTGTGTGTGTGTGTGTTCATGTACGTCGTGTGCGTGACTGTGTGCGTGAGAAGATGTGTGACTGTAGTGTTAAGTGAAGGCTAGACTACCCCTTAATTACACTCTCTCTCTCTCTCTCTCTCCGATACAAAAACAGGAACATAATCTTGAGCGAGCAAGACAGAAATAGCTTACAGTCCGACTTAAGAAAAATAGTGGATTGGTCAGAAATGTGTCAAATGGCCTTTAAAACTTACGCTGTGGGCATATTTCCGCCTATTCCCGCCATATTAGAGCTCATTCAGGCACTCCTGATTGATTAAGCAAGTGTCTAAATAAAATTAAATTTATTCAGCCAAAAGCTAGAAGAAAATAGCTCCAAATTAACACAAAAACGAGCTTCGTAGCTTGCGGGCTTCACCCGCAACGCTACCATAGACATTCGCTAAAATGAGCAATTATCGCTAATGTCGTGCTACATTTGCCTTTGGCGGCGCTGTATAGCTAGGGAGAGTATGGCTCATACTCCTCAGTGCACCGACCGGGTGGATGGAGGAAGGATGGGGGGCCTGTTGCACTCCCGCTCCCTCGCACTCAATTCTACAGGCTTTAAGAGGCTTTAAAAGTCTGTAAATTGCTGTAAATTGCCATGGCGTTCCGGAATATCTCCCGCAGCCAATGGGTTAATATTGAAAAATGTAAAATTTTGCATGTTGGTTCAAAAGACAAAAAGTATGATAATCAAATGAAAGTCTAACCAATAATAGCAGACTCTAAGGTTAAAGATCTCGGGGATATATCAGAAATCCTAAAATCCTTAGAGCAATGTGCGGTTGCGGCAAATATAGCTAACAAATCCTTGGGATATATACAAATAAATTTTACCTATAAAAACGAAAACATTATTTTGCTGTTATTCAAAAGCATTGTTGACTCCATCTTGAATATGGCGTTCAGTTCTGGTCACCGTATCTCAAGAAAGACATTAAAAAACTCGAATCTGTGCAGAGTAGAGCAACTAAACTAATTCCCTTTTTGAAAGACAAGCCATATTATGAAAGATTACAAATAAAACAATTTCTCGCTAAAGAAAAGGAGGTTGAGAGGCCAACTTATCAAGTGTTTTAAGATACTTAAAGGATTTGACAGAGTAGATATCAGTGCACTGTTCACGATGAATAACAATGCTGCAACCTGAGGTAATTGAATTAAATTAATTAGGAAAAAGGCATCCTCAGATGTGACACAACATTTCTTCACATAGGCTACAGTGGTTAAAGAGTGGAATAGTTTACCAAGGGAGTTGGTCGACAATAATTCAATTGATACGTTTAAGAAAAGACTGGACGATCATCTAATAAGAATGATTAATATGAATTAATCAGTAGGCATGAGTAATTTACCTTTCAAACTAATGTATTTCTATACCGGGTACTCTATAAGAACTTTCCTTGTGGGCATTTCCTGACCCATAAGGTTACACTTCAGCCTATTTTCCGGTTCGGCTTTTTAACCAGAGGCCGGAGGGAGCGAGCCTTCTACTTTACCGTCCTATTCTTCCACTATAAACTGTCCCTGTCTAGAAGTACGAAGGCCAGGCCACCTAGCTGGGACTGCAAGGTCTGTGTGGTCTGAGTATATATGTAACTCAGTGTAACTCTTATAATCGTCCAGTCATTCTCCACACATAATAATTACTATCCATTTCTCCCTACCCCACCTCTCCCTCTCTCTCTTGTTCTCTTTCTCTTTCTCTCTCTCTCTCTCTCTCTCTCTCTCTCTCTCTCTCTCTCTCTCTCTCTCTCTCTCTCTCACACACACCCACACATACTGTACATACAGTACATTACATATATTAATAATGACACCCACGTTCTGCTACCACTTTTATAAAATAATGCCACTGTATAAAATAATGTTTAGGTCCAAACCCATTACATATTCATCAACTTTCTGGAACTATTAACTAGGCTCTCTCTCCGGACACACCCTACTGAACACAAAACTATTAACTAGGCTCTCTCTCCGGACACACCCTACTGAACACAAAACTATTAACTAGGCTCTCTCTCCGGACACACCCTACTGAACACAAAACTATTAACTAGGCTCTCTCTCCGGACACACCCTACTGAACACAAAACTATTAACTAGGCTCTCTCTCCGGACACACCCTACTGAACACAAAACTATTAACTAGGCTCTCTCTCCGGACACACCCTACTGAACACAAAACTATTAACTAGGCTCTCTCTCCGGACACACCCTACTGAACACAAAACTATTAACTAGGCTCTCTCTCCGGACACACCCTACTGAACACAAAACTATTAACTAGGCTCTCTCTCCGGACACACCTACTGAACACAAAACTATTAACTAGGCTCTCTCCTCCGGACACACCCTACTGAACACAAAACTATTAACTAGGCTCTCTCTCCGGACACACCCTACTGAACACAAAACTATTAACTAGGCTCTCTCTCCGGACACACCCTACTGAACACAAAACTATTAACTAGGCTCTCTCTCCGGACACACCCTACTGAACACAAAACTATTAACTAGGCTCTCTCTCCGGACACACCCTACTGAACACAAAACTATTAACTAGGCTCTCTCTCCGGACACACCCTACTGAACACAAAACTATTAACTAGGCTCTCTCTCCGGACACACCCTACTGAACACAAAACTATTAACTAGGCTCTCTCTCCGGACACACCCTACTGAACACAAAACTATTAACTAGGCTCTCTCTCCGGACACACCCTACTGAACACAAAACTATTAACTAGGCTCTCTCTCCGGACACACCCTACTGAACACAAAACTATTAACTAGGCTCTCTCTCCGGACACACCCTACTGAACACAAAACTATTAACTAGGCTCTCTCTCCGGACACACCCTACTGAACACAAAACTATTAACTAGGCTCTCTCTCCGGACACACCCTACTGAACACAAAACTATTAACTAGGCTCTCTCTCCGGACACACCCTACTGAACACAAAACTATTAACTAGGCTCTCTCTCCGGACACACCCTACTGAACACAAAACTATTAACTAGGCTCTCTCTCCGGACACACCCTACTGAACACAAAACTATTAACTAGGCTCTCTCTCCGGACACACCCTACTGAAAAAAAAAAAAAAAAAAATCTGATTATTTTTACGTATAACATTTCTAATTAGTCTAGTCAAGCTTCGTAATTACCAGATCTAATTAATTTGTGTACGGTAGTTAAGAGGGGTCACCTGCTTTGTTTATCTTTCTCTCCTTTTCTCTCTTTCTCTGGCTTGTATCCATTCGGCCCCATTCAGCCAACTGTTTTAAGAAGTTTATCTCCATCCAGGTGTCGATATCTTCCTAGCGAGCGATAGCGAGCCAGCATTGTATGAAGAAATCCGGCTTCGCCGGAGAAATTTTTCTATCGAAAAATGTACAAATTTAGCTTGCTCTCAAAACAAAAAATATATATATGCTGGCTCGCTACCGCTCACCAGGAAAATATTGACACCTGGATGGGGGTAAACGTCTTAAAACAGTAGGCTGAACGGGGCCGAATGGATACAAGCCAAAGAGAGAGGGAGAGAAAGAGAAAAAAGCGAGGTGGGCTCCCTTAAAAAAACAGTCACCCCTTCAGCACCATGACGTAACTATCATAATATTCTGGTTACCATTAAACGATTTGCTTGACCGAATAATCTACCTGTAGGACTCAAAGGGATAAATACCATCTCGATAAACTCTGAATAACATATTTTTGTTTTTAAACTGCATAAAGTCGCCTAATTTTAGCCAGAATCAAAGATGAAAAAGCGTACAATTCGTCCCTCTGCATTATTGACAATCAAGGATGTATAACGGGTAATTATAATCATTGGGTATATCGATAGTGATATACCTGTCTATACTGTAAACAATAATGAGTAGGAGAAGGATAGGAAAAAGGTATATTTAATTATTGGGTTTATTTATGGAGATTTATCTTTCTGTTTGCATTATATGGGTCAATTAACATCAATACCTGTAAATACCTATACCTTTAAATGGCTAGAGTATTATGAACATTTTAATTACCCTTTTCAATCCTAAAAATATACAGACATAAATCAACCATAACGAAAACTTTATGATATATTCCTATACTTGATTATATATATATACTGTATATATATATATATATGTGTGTATTAGCTAATGAGTCGTGACCTTATTTTGTAAGAGACGGTTTCATTTCCATTGCCTGAACATTGCTCTGAATTTAGTTTACATTTATTTGTTGCGTAATTACTAGGAAATAATGTTTTTTTTTTTTTTATTATTGTCAACTGTCCTCCGTCCAGTACAGGAAGGCTGGAGGTTTGCTTGGCTACCCTTGCTATTCCTCTCTTTGTTCTTGCAACACTCAGACGTGTTCTGAACAGTCATACTTCCTTCCCGCCTGTTACCAATATTATTGTTCTCCTTGCCCTTCATTGAGTACTTGTTAGCACATATGATTGGTTTTAGATGGCCTTGCATGTATTGTGCTTCATTTAGCTATCCTAGAGTTGATCTTTGCCACCGCTGTGTGCGAACAGTAGAGCTGACAGCTGGCAGTCTGTGTATGTATGTATGTATGTATGTATGTATGTATGTATGTATGTATGTATGTATGCATATACCCCCATTGCAGGGGGTGACCATCTCGAGACAGAGATCGAACGAGGGATAATTGCGATAATCTTTGCTCATTGACTCCTATAGGTTATTCCAAGTACACTCGGATACCCACTCATAATTATCCGTGAATTTCACCTATTTTTAATTATGGAAGTATATCTCTGGAAACGAATTTATGAATATAATTTTCTATACATCAACTACAAAACTATACATTGAAAATTTGGTTTCATTAAAAAAATCAAGCCAGATAGATATAAATTGCATAAAGAAAAACATAGGTTGTAGTATCAATGATGATAGTAGTGATTAAGATGCTAGTGACAATGGACAGTGATGATGGTGAGAGTAGTAGTGATAATTGTAATTGTAGTAGTGATGATGATCATAGTAATGGTGATGATGACAGTAGTCGTGATGATTGTGGCAGTTGTAGTGATGATGGCAGTTGTAGTGATGATGGCGTAGTGATTATGTTGATTGTGATTGATGATGGTATTAGTAGTGATGATGGTAACCCATCGCAGAGTTGGGTATGCCGTTTTGATTTTGAGCAAAACGGCACGTCTACTTTATTAATATTATGTAATAACCTGCTATGGTTGTTAAATACAGCCAGCTCTCCACAGCATATGTGTCCCAGGTTTAATGTTTTGGGAACAAAAAAATTAGGCGAAAAGTCTCAAAATATATTTAGATTTCAGTAAAGCTTTCGACAGAGTCCCCCATGAGAGATTGAGGAGAAAGGTTGAGGCGCATGGAATAGGTGGGGCGTTGTTGGGATGGATTAGGTCATGGCTAATTGGTAGGAAGCAGAGTCAGCATAAATGGTACCAAGTCAGAATGGGGAGCAGTCAAAAGTGGTGTCCCCCAGGGATCTGTATTAGGTCCTCTGTTGTTTGTTATATACATAAATGACCTTGATTTAGGTATAACTAGTAGGATAAGTAAATTTGCAGACGATACCAAAATGGGGAGAACAATTGATTCAGATAGAGATATAGAGTGCCTCCAAAGGGATCTATATACCTTACACGAATGGTCAGTAAATTGGCAGATGAAGTTTAACATTGACAAATGCAAGGTATTAAAGATAGGGAAGATGCATACAAATGTTAAATATAAACTAGCTAATGTGGAATTAGAAAACTCGAATTGTGAGAAAGATCTAGGTGTGTTTGTTAGCAATGATTTGAAGCCTAGACAACAGTGTATAAGCGTTCGAAACAAGGCAAACAGGATTCTCGGGTTCATCTCTAGGAGTGTGAGTAACAGAACTGCTGATGTTATCTTAAAACTTTACTTGTCATTAGTGAGACCCCATATGGATTATGCTGTTCAATTTTGGTGTCCTTATTACAGAATGGACATAGATTCATTGGAGAGAGTACAACGTAGAATGACAAAAATGATCCATAATATTAGAAATCTTCCGTATAAAGAAAGGTTGAAGAAATTAGGCTTACATTCGTTAGAGAGACGCAGAGTTAGAGGGGATATGATAGAGGTGTTCAAGTGGGTTAGTGGGATTAACAAAGGGGACATGACAAATGTACTAAAGCTCAGTGATAGCGAAAGAACTCGTACCAATGGTTTCAAATTAGATAAATTTCGTTTCAGAAAAGATATAGGCAAATATTGGTTTGGTAACAGAGTTGTAGATGGGTGGAATGGACTACCAAGTGCTATAGTGGGATTAAAAACGATAGGGAGCTTTAAGATAAAATTGGATAAGCATATGGACGAGAAGGGTTGGGTGTGAAGGGGGATCAGCAGGGTTGGGCCAATCAGCGCTCTGCAGACCCCCGTAATCCTGCGTTAATCTCTAACCGTTTTGGTAAGATGATCCTCAGGGTATTAGAGTGTTGAGCCTATAATTGGGGTTGTGTAGGACAGGGATCTGCCTTGCTTAGGCCAATCGGCTTTCTGCAGACTCCCATTTGCTTATGTTCTTATGTTCTTATTATGCAATTGGTTTACTTTTTCAATGTATAAATAATTTATAATGGTAGGTTAATATTTGTATAGCACTCTTTGGTAAAAATTTGGGAGTACAATAAAGGTAAATAACTAAACCGCACTCATTGAAGAAGTTGGGAACACAGCGAGATACTGAACAATAACATTCAGGCATCAATTAGAATTATCAGATATCACAATGATTATTTGACAATATATTTATTTACCATTTTATGCATAGCACATTAAATACGCCAATACAACTCAGTGGCTCTAATTGTATAATGAGAATGCAACATCTCCGGAAAATATATATGTCGTTCCTAAAGTGAAAAAAAAAAAAAAAAAAAAAAAATCGAGGCAATTAAGTAAAATCGCATGTCATTACGGTATACAGGAATAATACAATTCCAGTTCGCTTAAGGGGGTTCACCGTTTTTTTTTTTTATCTTTCTCTCCTTTTCTCTCTTTCCCTGGCTTGTATCCATTCGGTCCCATTCAGCCAACTGTTTTAAGACGTTTATACCCATCCAGGTGTCGATTTGTTCCTGGCGAGCGATAGCGAGACAGCATTGTATGGAGAAATCCGGCTTCGCCGGAGACATTTTTCTATCAAAAAATGTACAAAGTTAGCTTGCTGTCAAAACAAAAAAATATATATGCTGGCTCGCTACCGCTCGCCAGGAAAATATTGACACCTGGATGGGGGTAAACGTCTTCAAACAGTAGGCTGCATGGGGCCGAATGGATACAAGCCAAAGAGAGAGGGAGAAAGATAAAAACAAACAGGTGGGCTCCCTTAAAAAGAGGAAACTAATGATCCTCTCAAGGGAAAATAAAACAAGGCAAGCAAAACAGAACATCAATGGCTGGAAAAGTCTTTCACTAAACGAGCGGCTCTTCTCAAGCTGAATAAAATGGCCTCATTAACCAACATAAAATTGAGATTCCTTGAAATGGTCTCACACATTGCCTTCAATATATGCAACCAAATAAGAACCAGACCAATTTAACTTCAGTGAACCGCTAAAAATATGTCACTCAAGCTCCTCAAGTTGGATAAAATAGCCGGGCGGTGTGTGTGTGTGTGTATATATATATATATATATATATATATACATATTTTTTTTTGTATCATCATCATCATCAGCCATTATGAGTCCACTGCTGGACAAAGGCCTCCCTTAACCTTTTCCATGACTCCCGAGATTTTGCCATTATGTGTTATTCTTGTATATGTTTATTTGATAGTGACGTACTGGTATAACCTGAATGTAAATGCGATAGTAGGGTTGGGTGGTGGCTGATAACTACCGTCTTTGATGGAGGAGCAATAATGGTTTGGTGGTTTTCACAGGTACGCCACTGTAGCCTTGTCCGTTTCCTAGTCATTCATGTGTGACTTTCACCTCATGACACAGGGACAAGTGGCTTAATTTTCCCCTTTTGGTAATGCACTATATTGACGAAAATTAGGGGACGGTGTGAAAGAAGCTGTGGCAAAATATCATACTGATCCAACTGTTTGTTAATAAGTTATTCCCGAAAAACGATGTAACACGGCCTCTGAAACCCATAGTAGGATATTATTGGCTTAAGGGTAGGATAGGATAGGATATTTTACGTTAAGTTTAGATAGGTATATTACTTTAGATTTAGATTAATGTTAGAATCGGGATAGGATACATCAAGTCAGAAGTAGTGAGGCTATGTTACGATAAGGAAAGAATAGGTTAGGTTAGGATAGGATATATTTGGTTACGGTTAGGTTGTTAGATTATGAGAGTAAAGACACAGGTAGGTTAGAGTAAACAAGAAATAATTAGGTTAAGGTAGGGTGCCAAACCAAGACAACAACAACAATACCAAAAATAACACGGTATTCCCTCAAGCTAGTGGAGGAAACTAATATTCACCTAAGGAGAAACTAAAATATGACAAGTAAAACTAAACATGAATGGATGGCTCTTTTGAAGCTTAATATAATAGTCTCATTAGCCAATATAAAATAGAAGGAAAAATAGAGAATCTCCTTGAAATAGCAGACTGCTTACCTCCAATATATGCAAGAAAATAAGATAACAAAAATGGAGCTTCGGTGAACGGCATAAAACACTGAAACTCAAAGAGAAGTCTTTAAGAAGTTTAATTAATTCGTCTAGAGGTAGTATATATATATATATATATATATATATATATATATATATATATATATATATATATATATATATATATATATATATATATTTTTTTTTTTTTTTTTTTTTTTTTTCACACACTGCACCCAATCGTTGCACTGTCTACATTTTGAAGTAAATTAGGTAAGGTGAAGTAAGGTTAGGTTAAGTTATGATTTGTTAAGTTAATGGTATGGTAGAATATGCCACGTTAAGTTGGGCTAGGTATATTTATTATTTTAGATTTAGACTAAAGTTAGAATAAAAAGAAGATACATCGGGTGAGCATAAATGTAAGTTACCGATACATTACGGAAAATAATGGTTAGGTTAGGAAATATTATATTATGTTAGATAAGGATATGGCAAGTTAGGTTAGATTAATTTAGGTAAGGATAGGTTTGGTTACATTAAGTTAGGTAAAGATATGATAGGTTAGGTTAGGTCTGTAGATTATGTCTCGATCTTTCTTCTATTCAACAGCTGAGCTCTGGAACTCTCTCCCAGAATCAGTCTTTCCCTCTTCCTATGACTTAAATTACTTCAAACTCCGTGTGTCCAGGCATTTTGGCAAGAACGTCCCTTGATTTTGGCCTTGTCACTCTTTCAACTCTGGAGGAGGCACTCGTCACAGACAGTTCTGCCGTTTGTCTCCCTCACTCACATAGAAAAATAAAAAAGTTATGATAGGTTAGATTACCGGTACATTAGGTAATATTAGATTAGGTTAGATTACATTAGATAAGGATATGATATGTTAGGTATGGATATGATGAGTTAGATTAAGTTAGGTTAGATTAGATTACGTTAGGTAAGGATAGGTTAGGTTAGATTAAGTTAGTTTATATAATTTGTGCATGAAGGAGACAAAAAGCAGGTTGCCTTTAACGAGTGTCTCCCCCAAAGCCAAGAAAGAGACAGAACCAAATTCAAGGGACGTTGGGGTCAAAATGCCTGGACACAGAAGTTTAAAGCTGTGTACGTAATAGGATGAAGGAACATTTTATTGAGGGAGAGAGTTTCAGAGATAACTTGTTGAGTAGAAGAAAGACTGAGAACATTTGCTAATTCTGGGTTGGAGAGCTGGACAGAATATGCGTGAGTATGTTGAAAGTACCCGCTACTTCGCACTCGCTGCAAGGAAGAGTTATGCACTGAGAAAGCTTTGAAAAACATAGATTGTTATAATAGTGATAGAAGAGTGAAAGAGATGCAACATTGCGGTGTGTAGAAAGAGATTTTAGGGAATTAGTAAGAGGAAGTGAGTTGATGAGGCGAAATCCTTTTGACTCTACTCTTTCGAGAAGTGCGATATGGGTGGAACTTCCTGACAGATGCGAACAATACTGGATACATGGGCGCACTGTGCCCCTATACAGAGCAAGAAGCTGTGCAGGGGTGAAGAACCCACAGAGAAGGCTGAACACACTAACTTCTGGAAAGCAGCTTTAGCAAGAGTGGTAATATAATCTTTCCAAGAAAGGTCAGATTAAAAAGATACACCAAGAATATAAACAGAAGATGAAGTGTTGATTTGTGTATTGTTGAAGAGTAATTGATAATCTTGTAAAAGATTGTGACTGGTAGATGGAAGGAGAAACTGGTTCTTGGAAGCATTGAAAGTAAACAGATTTGTTCTGCCCCAATCACAAATAATTGATAGATCAGAAGATGTGGATGCTATGGCCTCGTCATGTGACTTTTGGAGTGGTTGCATGCTGGGTTGTTGTAAACAAGTAATTCAATAGTGTAAGGTAGAGTCATCAGCATATGAGTGGATATGACTAGAGGTACAGTTGAGGAGATCATGAATGAATATTAGAAAGAGAACTGGAGACAGGACAAAACCCAGAAGAACACCGGAGATGATAGGTTGAGGAGGTGAGCGATGGCCATCCACAACTGCAGCTATGGAGCGGTCAGAAAGGAAATTAGAGACAAAGGCACAGATAGAGGGATAGACACCGAAGGAGGGTAGTTTGGAAATTATATATTTGTGCTAGACCCTATCGAAAACTTTCGACATGTCTAGCGCAATAGAGGTAAGGATAGGGTAGGTTAGATTACATTAGGTAAGGATAGGCTAGGTTAGATTAGAGTTAGGTTAAGGCAGCGTCAAGCCGGGACAATTTGGATAATAACTGGACTGGATATGAGAAGGAATCAAAATTTATATATGATTAAATTGTTTGGATATATTTTCGCCATTTCATTATTTACAAATATATATAAATAACTGTAGAGCATGACATGAATTTAAAAACACCATAATACTGACTTGAAAGAAAGATACCGGAAAACTCGGACTTAGGCCTGGACATTATTCTAGCGAAAAATTTAAATATTTAGCTTGAAGGAGGTCTGTAAGACGTTCTTATATTTTGAGGGGGTCAGGGGAAGCGTCTTTGTTATAATCTAGGATGCAAACTTAAAACACATTGCTTGAAAATTGGGGCAGGCAAAAAATTAAATTAAATTAAAATAATAATTAAACAGATAATAATAATAATAATTAATTTATGAAAAATTATATAAGTAAAGCACTCCTCAATAATATATAAGTAAAGCACTCCTCAATAATATATAAGTAAAGCACTCCTCAATAATATATAAGTAAAGCACTCCTCAATAATATATAAGTAAAGCACTCCTCAATAATATATAAGTAAAGCACTCCTCAATAATATATAAGTAAAGCACTCCTCAATAATATATAAGTAAAGCACTCCTCAATAATATATAAGTAAAGCACTCCTCAATAATATATAAGTAAAGCACTCCTCAATAATATATAAGTAAAGCACTCCTCAATAATATATAAGTAAAGCACTCCTCAATAATATATAAGTAAAGCACTCCTCAATAATAAGTAAACAAAACAGCAGATAGTGTTGAGGTCGGGTTAAATTAAGGATCGACAAGGGTTAATGAAAGACATTGAGACTGAGGGTGAACTGAAGACATTGAGACTGAGGGTGAACTGAAGAAAACAAAAACGTGTGATCGGATAGGAGTTAAATAGGCTCTCTTCTGACGACGCCATTTTTACACGGGGTATTTTCTGTCTGTCAGGTTTCACTCCAGACCCTTTGGAAGACAGACGGCCGGACAATCTTTTTCTGTCGTCATTTTGGTACACTTCACATTTTAAGGGGATATTTTCACTTATTTTTTTTCTGAACCCCCTTCTCCATCGTGTTTAGCCCCACTCGTTTTGAAATTTTAAGATGTTCGCCCCATTTCTGTCAAATGTAAACCTTTCTTGCCATTTAGGTGTCCATTCTTTCCTCGCGAGCGATGGAGAGAATGTAATTAGGAGTAACCGGCCTTAGGCCAGGACATTTTTCTACCGAATAACATACAATTTGTTCTCAAAGGAGGATCTTGGGGGTAGGGTTTTAAGCTTGATGGAGGTCTAGGGAGCATACTAAACCCCTTCCCTTAATAATCACTCCTAAAACCGAGACTTTGTTTAGCTATTACTGTATGATTAGATTTATAAGAATTATGCTTCTCAGTTTTGTGTATGTCTTTAGAAGTAATAAAATGGCCAAAGCAAAGTCAAATGTCCTGCATTCCTTCTCACAATTTGTCTTATCTTAAAACCAAAATGTCCTGGTTTGACAGCCTGTTTTGGAGACTAAGCTATTGTAACGCTTAGGCCTAATGCCATGGATATTTTAACCATCAGTATTTGAGGACGCATTTCTACACTTTATTATGGTTATCACTAGTGGATTTTATGCAATTTAGGAAGGATCTCTAGAAATCAAAGGGGTAAAAACTATCTCAATAAACTCTCTATTTTAGACAAGTTCTTCTTAAACTTAATAAAATAGTTCAATAATAGCCAGAATATACCACAAAACGCGTCATAAACATGAAGGGGTTAATGTATGTATAATTCAGCTATTATTGGTATCAATACAATTTTAACTAGCTATCTATAAACTTGAACAATAGACTATCTGGTTTGAAACTTGCTTTGAATTAGTTAAAATCCAAAAATGTATCCACAAACACATAAGTTCCTATATTGTTTATGATGGGCTATATTATTTCAAATAGATTTCAAATTATGACAACCATTACTGTACGAGATATTTATCATAATATTTATGAGTTCCTACTTTAACTACACCTAACACAAGCTTTCATTACCTAATATGAGTGTATCTAACTTATCTTAATAGGAATTTGCAAACGAAGGTGAACGTTCACTGTGGATGTTTTGCCTGGAAGGAATATTTATCACAGATATAAAATGTCATCAGTTGTCCAAGGTGCAAACACTAAAGAGCCTCTTCCTTTCACTCCTCTCAAAACTCTGACAAAAGAATGACTCAGACTCGTTTCAAAGATCATCCTTTGACGCGACGACTTTTATTTTCGCCTGTGTACACGAAAATGCTGCCGTGTATTTTTGGCGGGGGATCCAGTGTTGCGATTATTTTTGGCGGGAGATACTGGGCGATGATTGGCTGGGCTGGAGGCGAGGGCGGGCGGTGATTGGCATAGACCAGCTTGGTTGTCATGGTAACAGCTAGCCAGGGACATACTCAGGAGCCCCATGCCTTGGTGATTCTAATGCCTCGAATCTTATATAAACGAATCGGAATGCTATCTAAACTCCCAATGCGAAATTCTTATATTTTTGTTGAATAATATTATCTCTCTCGATTTATCATATTGCCTACAAATGGGCCATACATGAAATATTTTGTTATACAGTCTAGTTCGTAGCTACAAGTTTGCAGTAAATACTTGTTTTAAGGCTCAAAAATTGGCGACAACTCCATACAGCACCACCCCCATAATAAAACGCATGACGAAGATGTGATAAAAAAAAACTATGTTTGAACGTTAAAACAATATTGAACACAAACGAGACTGCACAATTCGTTATGGGGGGGGGGGGGGGAGCATCCCAGTTTACTTAAACTATTTGAACTATTAGACGGATTTTGACAATGTATACCCTATTTGAACTATTAGACGGATTTTGACAATGTATACCCTATTTGAACTATTAGACGGATTTTGACAATGTATACCCTATTTGAACTATTAGACGGATTTTGACAATGTATACCCTATTTGAACTATTAGACGGATTTTGACAATGTATACCCTATTTGAACTATTAGACGGATTTTGACAATGTATACCCTATTTGAACTATTAGACGGATTTTGACAATGTATACGTTAGTCCAAAAATACATTTTCGAAAGCAATTTCCAAAAAAAAAAAAAAAGTTCACACATGTTTGTGTGTCAAATATGGATTGTTGAAATTGGTGGCAAAACCGTCAACTTGAACTCACAAAAGGTACAGTATATTCAAAGATAGTATGCAAAATATCATCAACATTGTAGAGTGAATATTGAAGTATTATATCCCTATTAAAATTAATAGGATGTCTAAACTTAAAAAGGAAAAGGCAGTCATATAAGTACGTGGACTCTTTTATTTTACATTAAGAATATATATACAGTATATATATATATATATATATATATATGTGTGTGTGTGTGTGTGTGTGCCACCTCTGTTATACAACTAAGAATATATATACAGTATATATATATATATATATATATATATGTGTGTGTGTGTGTGTGTGTGCCACCTCTGTTATACAACTAAACAAGTAATTGCCTAAGGAAAAACATCTGACATCTTGATTTTTTATAAGTAACTGTAAGAGTTCTTTATTCGTTTGTACTAATGTAGTCAATTTCCTCCCACCCTCCCATCTCTCTGTCTATTTCCTCCCACCCTCCCATCTCTCTGTCTATTTCCTCCCACCCTCCCATCTCTCTGTCTATTTCCTCCCACCCTCCCATCTCTCTGTCTATTTCCTCCCACCCTCCCATCTCTCTGTCTATTTCCTCCCACCCTCCCATCTCTCTGTCTATTTCCTCCCACCCTCCCATCTCTCTGTCTATTTCCTCCCACCCTCCCATCTCTCTGTCTATTTCCTCCCACCCTCCCATCTCTCTGTCTATTTCCTCCCACCCTCCCATCTCTCTGTCTATTTCCTCCCACCCTCCTCTCTCTGTCTATTTCCTCCCACCCTCCCATCTCTCTGTCTATTTCCTCCCACCCTCCCATCTCTCTGTCTATTTCCTCCCACCCTCCCATCTCTCTGTCTATTTGTTGTCTATCATTTGAGCATAAATCCAAAGAAGTTATCCTAACCCTTTACAATTCCTTAGTCCGCCCTCTTCTGGAATACTGCGTTCAATCCTGGTGCCCTTATTACCAAAAAGATATAAACAAGCTAGAACGAGTTCAACGTAGAGTTACCAAATGATACCTAGCCTAAAGAACAAACCATACGAAGAGCGTCTTAGAGAATTAAATCTATTTCCTTTAACCCAGCGCAGATTAAGAGGTGACTTAATTCAAGTGTTCAAAATCATCAAAGGCATCGACAATATGAACTGTAGTAAGTACTTCACTATCGACCAATCTAATTACACGCGGGGAAACGGTTGCAAAATTATTGAAAAATCTTTTTAACTCGCACGAATCTAAGAATTTCTTCTTCAATCGAGTTGTCAACTTGTGGAATGGCTTCCCCGAAACGTTATAGACTGCATCACCGTTGATTCATTTAAACTCCCGCCTAGACAATATATCTCATCAAACCCGCGACTGACTGCGTTTGTAAATGAATAACTTTATTTTATCCCCCCCTCAGTTACTAACCCATCTGTCCTCTACTAACTTCCTAATCCTGCCACGGACATTAGTTCCAGGGCAGTAATTCCCTTTCCAATGTTCCCTTACCCACTCTAAACCACTGTTTGGACACTTGATCCACAGTGTTTTGGAGGACAAGCAACCTAGAAGGGTCACTAGATATGTTGTGCTTGATTTCCTTTGTACTCCTTTGTACTCTATCTATCTATCTATATATCTCTCTCTCTCTCTTCTCTCTCTCTCTCTCTCTTGATTAGGGTTTACATTAAAAATATAGCAAGGCAAGTGTGAAACCAATGTGCATAATGTTGTATGCCGGTGATATAATTAGATGATAATATGTTCGAGAGAGAGAGAGAGAGAGAGAGAGAGAGAGAGAGAGAGAGGAGAGAGAGAGAGAGAGAGAGAGAGAGAGAGAGAGAGAGAGAGAGAGAGAGAGAGCGCGAGAGCGAGAGCGAGAGAGAGAGAGAGAGCAAGAGAGAATAAATATACTCGTCAGGTCAGGTCAAACAAATTTCATAACAACATTTGGCCTCCCGTTCCGCTTTGATCTTACGTATATATATATTTCAGGAAATAATTTTGACGATGCGATAGC
>JBAKBP010031201.1:0-24740 GCA_037953745.1 Lithodes maja | reverse complement strand
ATGCAAAATCTCAGTCCTCTACCTCCCCTCCTTCCCCACTTTCCTCCTATCCTTCAGTTATCACCTATTTTCCCTATTATTCCCTTATTCTGAGGTATATTTTCGTGCTAACATTAGCGAGTTGCAAGCAGGGTGTTGTCATCACTGATGGCAATCGAGTGCAAGAGAGAGAGAGTATCGATCGACTGTGTCTCAGTGGCCTTGGGGGAAATTGGCGGGAAGGTAGCTTGCCTCACCCATACATTATACAACTCGCGGGCTATATCTCCGATTTTGACCATCCAAACGCTGTTTTCACTCGTTTTATTGTTGTTTCAGGTTAATACCTTTATAATCAACCCATAATAGGCGCATATGGATAATTATTAATGCTATTAATGGTACAATGAATATTTTAGTGACGGAAACACCTCAAATACGTCGGCACAGGGGGACGTTTTCAATTACCCCCGTGCGCACTTCAGAGG
The DNA here is from genome assembly GCA_037953745.1 of Lithodes maja. Classification (NCBI taxonomy): domain Eukaryota; kingdom Metazoa; phylum Arthropoda; class Malacostraca; order Decapoda; family Lithodidae; genus Lithodes; species Lithodes maja. The sequence continues at coordinate 24,273 of JBAKBP010031201.1, read as the reverse complement.
TTAAAGAAATAGCTGCTCTGTAATAAAATGTTATCAACACTAGCAACTAGCATATACAAGAGGAGCATTTAAAAAGGTCACATTAAGGAGAGATAGGCTTGTTTTTCTGGATATTTTCCCTCATGCTAAGCCCCTTTAATTTTCAGGTTTTAAGACGTGCAGCTTGTTAGTTTGGTTATTTTTTGACCTTTTGCCCCATTTCGTTGTCAATAAAGACTTTTCATGTCAATTATGTGTCGATAGTTTTCTGGCGAGCGATAGCGAACCTGTAATTTATAAGGAACCAGCCTTTGGCTGGGACATTTTTCTATCGAAAAAAGTATAAATTTATCCGGGGGGGGGGGGGGGGGGGGTTAAAAACTTGATAGAGGTCTAAGGAGGAACTAAAATAACGACCAAAAATATATACTGTATAATTATATGAGAAGAAGAAAAAAATACCATCCCCCCTTACAACTATTTGTCGGATATTTGTCTGGATGTTGCATTGAATGGCTACAAAAAGAGTTATGTGGTTGGTCAACAGTGCTTTAAAGTACAATGCCCCAGTGGTAGAAGACTTTTAAGGGGAGATTTTCACTTAATTTATTTTTTTGTGAACTCCCTTCTCTCATTTAGCCCCTATTAGTTTTGAGATTTTGCAACATTTGCCCCATTAGTTTGGCAGTTTTAAGACATTTCGCCCCATTTGTCAATTTTTGGACTTTTCGTGCCATTTAGGTGTCGATTTTTTCATGACGAGCAATGGCGAGCCTGTAAATTAGAAGGACCCTTTCTACCGAAAAATTTACACATTTACCTGGAGGGGGTATATTTTTTAGCCTGATGGAATATGATAAAAACTTCCCCTTAAGCTGTAGCCTACAGGTATTGCTAATCAGTTTAAAGATCAAATAACATGAACCTCTAATTTTACCAAATGATGATACAGTAGTTTTGGAGCCAAATAGATTATTGTGCATCAAAAAGTTTGTGTATACAAAATGTATATTTTAATTTCAAAATCCTACAAAATTTATTCCTAAACTAATTAGGTGCAAAAATTTAATGTGTTCAATTATATATTTCTATAGTAAGTGTTTCACGGAGTACTAATGAAGAATCTGCAGACATTTATACTTAGGAGGATACGGGGCAGGCAGAACAAATGTACAAAATGAAAAATAACTTACTTAAATATTGTTATCCTAGAGCATAATACAGTACATGGAGATTTTATAGTAGGTCACGAGGACACCTTATACAAGACAACAACACATATACAGACATCACTAGACATATATACAATACCATACAGTATACACTCAGTGACTTAAACACCTCTCTCACTTTACAAGATATTGAATTATGTCAGAGCAATACCTTCAGTAATGCCATGCAACAACTTTCACATTTGTGTTTGTTTCCCTGCATTCACTCACTTCATGTTTACATAATTGATAGACACTACACAGCACATTTCTGTTTTCCAATTTGTGTCATCAAATTTAATGGCAAGCCATTTGACATATTTTTTTGCTACCTTATACTAAAGTAGTGTAATATTTTTTTTACCAACGTTCAATATTTTTCATGAGAAGTTAATTTTCAATTCATATAACTACCTGCGGTACAAAGTTCAATTTTCATAGTTGCTTTTTTGTAGTGAACATCAATAGAAAACTTCTCACTTTTCAGTAGGGTAGTTTCTTAGTCGTTAAACTAAATACTAACTAAACTAACTATGATTATTGATGCACACACTTTGCATACAAGGAACTACCAAAATCCTATGTTATATAATAGGTGGTAGCATGAAAGGGATAGTGATGAAGACATCAATATATAAATTGACACTCAAACATTCACTTCCTGTTAAACTACCAAAAATATGTAGCCTTTGTTCCCTACACAACATTTGAGCAAACAAAACTAGGGTAGGGTGCACTAGCCAATTTGAATATGGCTGTCCAATTAGCATGTGATATCCATAAAAAATACCCACAAACAACTGTACGGTACCATAACAGTTGTACATGATAACTAAATTTACTGATCTAATTCTATTCTCATTTCTTGTGGGTAGTATTTTAATTAATTTTGCTTACTGATTAAGGCATCACATATGGCTTGGCTAGTGTCCCGTAACTACCATACTGTAAGTTTCGTACTATTGTTTTCCTCTTAATAAGCGAGTCTTTGGTTCCCTGACACACGACGCTCACCACAGTTAACATTTCCAAGATACACGTCTAAAGTTTATGCTGTAAATAATTAACCCTTTCAGTACAACTACACTATATATAATTTTACCTTGGCTATCATTATATCAATTTATGCATTTTACGAAGTATCTGTAGATATCTAACGTTCAAGGATATAGTATTTACTTATTTGGTTTCTAGAGATTAATTTCTAAAGTAAGTAAAATTGTCTAATATCAACTTGAATAAAAGTAAAATGACGGCATCGTACTGAAAGGGTTAAGGCTGGGTTAATGAAGAACTTGACTCCAAACACATTATTTAGCTCCTATTCCAAGACAAACCACATCATTGTCAGTGATAATTACTATAGTTTTGCTGTATTCCTAGCTAGTCAATATGATACCCTAGTTGTTATAATTGTACAGAAGTATTGAATGTATGTATGTATATATATACTCGAGCACATACCCCATAGCTATGGGTGGCCGACTCAAGACAGAGCCAGAACAGAAACATTTAAAGTTCCAATTCTTAGGAGCCGGGACCACTTTCACGTTCCCTCGGCCCTTTCTCTGTCTCGTCGAGTAGGTGAATTTTACAAGGGGAGGAGGATTCCTAGCTCCCTGTACTCTCGTTGCATACCGGTAGCAACTAGTGTATCATATTGGCACGCTAGAAATACAGTAAAATTATACTAACTACCACCGACAAGGATGGGCTTATCTTGTGTGAATGAATTATTGTCATGGTGGTGAGCGAAGGGCAAAAGGTCTGGGTTATTCTTGTGTTTCTTACCTACGGGTCAAGTACCAGTGATTATAGTAAAACAAAGTCCAAACAATAGCACTTGGTTGTGGTCGGACAAGTAATCTTAATATGGCTGACATTGGTAACTAAATTGCATACTGGTAATTTGATGTCTGGTGTACATCATTCTCTCAGTTCAGTTCCATTCATTATTCCCTACACAATTTTATCAACTACTATCAACTAGAATTGTGTAAAAGCATGTTTCCGAAGCTTTTGAACCAGGCTGGCAAATGAGACTATTCAAAGCCATCTGTGATCTAAAACGGAGTCCCTTCTTTTTAGCCATTATCATTAAATACGCAAAATTAAACATGCCTCACAGTTCTTAGTATGTCTTAGGAAGTGATAAAATGGCCAAGACAATGCAATTTCATGTAAACTTATCCTTTAATCTAACTCCTATTCATTCCAGTCTCAAAACCAAATTGACCCACTTTAAACACCCTACTTTTAACTATGACTTGCTCGTGTAGTAATGTACACCCTGTGTGGTGGATTGTGTTCTTTTATTTATAAATTATTATTTTGCTTAAGCGTTGTTTCCACATCGCGATTTTGATTACTGGTAGTTGTTTTGTCTTTTTACCGTGTTCGTCCAAGTTTTGGTTTGTTTATTTTGCAAGTTTTACATTATAATGTATATACTGGCACTTTAAACTAAACTACACTACACTACACGCCACTATGGTAATAATTTATCTCACAGGCCGTAGCTCGATTGGTAGAGCGTTCGCCTGCTAACCGTGAGGTTGACGGTTCGAGCCTCGGGCCAGCCAGTGTGTTATTGGCAGACGTCAGTGCTGTTGGTGAACGGCGCGGTCTAGCAATTATACAGTAATGTAAAACTTGCAAAATAAACGTGGCAACTATTCACAAAGTCCCTGATTCATCAGGCACCCACCCTAGCCTTGCTATTCAGCAGGGAGTGTATGGTGGTAAAAACTATATCATTATCATCATCACTTGTGTTCAGTAAAAAAAAAAAAAATAATAATAATAGGCTAATAATAATGGGGAATGGGCCTGAGTAAATAGATAGTGTTCAATGGTCATAAAAGTGTCCCAGAAATAATGAAGACAACTGTACATCCAGAACCTAATACAAACGTTAGCTACCCAAGACACACACACACACACATACACAATACACCAGTTGGGGATTTGGGTTTAAGGGGAGATTTCCACTCGAGGGAGTTTTTTCTTGACCCCTTTCTTCCACATGTCTAGTCCCATTGCTTTTGAGATTTTAAGACATTCGCCCAAATAGTTTGTCGATTTTAAGAACATTTGCCCAATTTCCGTCAATTTTAACCCTTGGAATTCAGGAGGCCTCATATGAGGCAAAATGCACGGCTAAAAAGTCGCCGATATAATCATCAGAACTCGGCAACCACGCAACGTAGCGATGTCATCTCAACGGCAGTCTACAGACAAGAAAACGTTCTACAATTTGCAAACAAATTGACTGCTCTAGGTGGTCTCAATCAGTAGCTACTGAATTATGAAGTTTGAAAATACCAAACTTCATATGAGGCCCCCCGGATCCCAAGGGTTAAGACCCTTTGTGCCATTTAGGTAGGTGTAAATTTTGTTATGGCGAGTGAAACCGAGCCTGTAATTTAAGAGGAACCGACCGAGACATTTTTCTACCAAAAAATTTACAAATTTTTCTTGAAAGGGGCTCAAGGGGGTGTAATTTTAAGCTTGATGAAGGTCTTGGGAACAAACTAAAAACCTCCCATTAATTCTACCCTTTGATCATTTTACTGCAAATAATCTGCATGATACTATATATATACAGTACATGAATAAACTAGTACGGAAATTATAAATGGAAAAAAAAAGATAAAACTACCGTTACCTCTTCTCATCTTATTCACTACCAGTTACTTAACTTGTCAAAATGTATTCTGTAAACCAATAACATTTAGGTTTGTGAGAAGCGACAAGTCACAATTAAAACAAAAATACTAGGATAATATCATTATATAAATAATACACTAATAACTATTATAATCATAATTAAACCTAAAATAATAAACTATCGTTCAATCTTTAAGTGTTAATCATAAGACACTAAAACGCACTAAGAACAGCTAATAGGATTCTTACCAACACATTCGTTACCTTAAGAAACGTTAATTTTTTTTTATTCAGAATCACAAAAATAAATAAATACTAACACACTTGTCTTAGATCAATGCTACTCATTATTATAACACTTCTGTCGATGAACAATCTTACGCACTACGCTTTGCATGCAACTTTATCAACCCCACTGCTTTATAAAACACACAACCAATGACACTTGAAAGAAACAGGGCAGGCTTAGGGTAAGACGGGGTAATTTCGCCGTGGCGCTAATAATTTGCATTCAAACGCCGATATCTCCGAAACTATTGCATGGATTCGATTGCAGTTTGGCTTAGGTTGTAGAGCAGTTTTGGTTTAGGTTGTAGAGCAAGTTTGGCTTAGTTTGTATAGCTAGTTTGGCTTAAGTTGTAGATCTAGTTTGGCTTAGGTTTTGTTGCAGTTTCACGGGGCCTGGAGCCGGGGCTAGCGGCGCGTCTGACGGTATGGTCGGGTGTTTGTGGGTGGTTTGTATGTATGTTTGTTTGTAGGTTTGCGTGTGACACAGTGTTGGCAGTAACCGTCAGCTGCTGCCTGGTACTTTGCACTAGCAACCTACATGCCGCACCCTCACGAGACACGTCCACACCCGCACTAAATACTTCCACACCCGTAGGCCTAATATATACGTCCACAACTGCACTAGACACGTCCACACCCGCACTACATGTCCACAATTCTACACCCACAATAAATACAGTGGCGCCTAGGCCTACACGTGTGACACACCTGCATCTCTGCCCGCCCTGTTCAGTTGTGTGTGTGTGCGTGCGACGTTTTTCTATTGGCATGTTTAGTGTCAGTTTGGGTTTGTGAATGTTTTCATTGCTTTTACCTGCATGCTAGTGTTTTGTCTGGCCATTAATCATATAATGTTATCTAGTTTACTAGCTAGATGATGCGTAAAATAGGTCGCAGCGAAATTACCCCGCCGGGCGGGGTAATTTTGCCGCGAGAGTAACTTTTTTCAAAAAATCGGCAGCATGTCCAAAACATTATATATATATATAGGGCCTATATACAGTATATATATATATATATAATTATATTTTTTTTTTTTTTTTTTTTTTTGGGCATCTATAGCAGAAAGGCTGAATGTATAGATAACAAATTTAAAAATTCCATTTGTGGCAGTTTCTATTAGTCAAAATACGCGATTTTCGGCGAAATTACCCCGTCTTACCCTAGAAAAAAATTAGCACAGCCAATGTTAGTATCAGTTGGACTTGGAATGTTTCAACTCTTTTTCACAAATTGCAAGCAATCAATAAACTGTGGCAACTGTAAGAGTGAGATAATGTCCTGGGGGGTCACTGTCTAAAGAATAAAAAGATAGGCCTGTTAATATATTGATGCAGACGGTTAAATTTTTCACAACAGCGGCCAAGTATTTGGGCATGAATGGGCACTGCCAGTTATTTGGAACCTAAACAAAATATACTGGTATAAAGACTTGCATTATTTGTTCATAGATTAATATATAAAGTGAAGATCATCTGACAGGTAGTATAAATTAGTGAATAGATGTCACCACATCTATTTTGCTCTTCAAGCATTATTTAATTATTCTAGTTTTCTCTAATTTCACTTTCACTTCAAGTGGAAAAATTATGGAAACTACTCTATTTTTAACTTACTTTTTTCATTTTTCACTAATATCTTACAAAACACAAACTGAGCATCAATGTACATCATCATTTATTTTGTATTCTATAACATCACCGCTTTCATTTTGCACTCTATGTCATCTGTTTTCTCCTCGACACTATATAATCCTCAATAACATCATCTTTTCTGTTCCATAATCCAGTAGTTGCATCACTTTTTGTTTTCCATGTTTTCCTGAGTGTAGTTTCTGTGCTACACAACAAACTGTGATCGTCTACTTCTGCCAGGGCCGGACTGGTAATATTCCTCCTCTAGTACAGCTCCGGCCTTGGTGCTCCTCCTGTGGGAGCTCAGGGTCGTCATCCAGTCAACATCACACCGTTGACTGGCCGGAATCTGCTCATTATGGACAAAAGGAGGGCAGGGGGAGAGCAGAATCAACTTTTTGACACGAAGATGTCCTTACTAAGCTATGTAAAACTACTTCACAACAGTTGGAATAAAATAAATGACAAGAAAGAAAGGGTTAACTGAGTTACTTTTTAAATATTATTGTTTCATAAGGTTCCTGAAGGAAGATATAATAATATGAAAATTACAGAATTGGATGGAATAATATGAATTAATAGTACAGTAATACCTATCAAACATTTGCACAGTAGCTACTGCACTGTAACCAATTATCTGCATTAAGCCATTTTCTATTTCAATTTTATCCCTCTTATCACTATCTGTTACGTATCTATCTACTCCCAACACACATCTATATATTCCCACCTGCTACTCCTCCTTAATGTTGCCAGGGTTCATCATGGTGCCATTCATGACCTGTGCCGGCAGCTTGAACGTCTCTCGCTTCACCAGACTTATTGCCAACAACTTGAATCTGGGCGGGGGGGGGATAGCCTTTATTTTATTCATACCGTAACACTCAAACAAGATGGTAGCACAGCACTTTTCTTATGTACAGTTGCAGAAATTAGATTGCTACATATATGAGGCCTTGCACAGATTGAGCAAAGCATAAGGGTAAGGGTCATGATAATTATATTTATCTTTTGGGAACAATGGTAGATATCTACAACATAATGTATTATCATGACTACAATGTTGACTCAAATTAAAGAAGAAAAACAACAATATCACAATACTGTAATACAATCACAAATTCGGTATGGTTATTCACACACTGAGAGAGTAAGGAATACAAAGTCACAAACCTCATGTAAATTTCATGTCTGATGGTAGCGGTGAACTTCTTAACAAGGCACCAGGCAGCGGCGGTGGCAAAGAGAATGTTGTAGCCCAGCACGATCCAGAAGTTACCCAGCCAGCTGATCTTACCAAAGTCACCCAGCAGGTCAAAGTTTGTGATGCCTGAGGAGGAAGTTTTGTTATAAATGTATGCATCTCGACAAATTAACTGAAATGCATGTTAAACGCAGCAAACAAAACATTGCCTAGACTCAACACATAAAATAGCTAAACAGAATGACAAAATTTAAAAAATTACAATATCTTTATCACAAAGAACAATAGCCGCCACCTGGCCAGCTAAAAGCTCCATGGAGAGCACCTCTACTATCCCACTCAAAGAAATGGTTTCTACCAACCTTGGCGTTCTCGTCAATATTGCAGGAGAGCACCTCTACTATCCCACTCAAAGAAATGGTTTCTACCAACCTTGGCGTTCTCGTCAATATTGCAGGAGATACCCTTGAACTATGAAGTCTCACTATTTGGTTGGTTAGCAATGTAAATATCATATTATTCCCAATAAATTACGGACTCCACACTTCATATAATATAACTGTTACATGATATTCAACTATGTAACAAAAAGTATCTTTAGTTTTTTTACTAACAGTATATGGCATTAATAAAACAACTACCAGTATTTGACAACAAGCTAAATAACTATCAAGTAAATATAACTACAGGTATCATTTACTTACCTAATGTGCGAGCCAGAAGAGGGAGTGCTGATGAGAGTATGAGCACAACGACACAGTTAGCAATGACGTGTACCATGGGTGTGTCTCGGGGCTGGGGTCGTATACGGGCCACCAGGGGTAGAGAGTAGCATCCCAATAGTGATGCAGCAATCAGGTACAGTATCAACACAACCTCCAGCGCCGCACCCACCGGACCCAGCACTGATAGCAGGACCATACGCTATGGGACACAGACAAGCTTAAAATTAGCTGTAAAATTCATAGGATGTTAGTATGCACTTTGTATGTATGTATGTATATACTCTACTCAGGCACATACCCCATTGCTGGGGGCGGCCAAGACGAGACAGAACCTAAACAGAAACACCATTTAAAGTTCTTATTCTCAGGGTCTGGGACCACTTTTGCATTCATGGCTCATTACATGTATAGGCTACCCCATGACAGCTCTCTAGAGGGCAGAAACACTGCTCTGAAAGAGTTGACATTAGTTAGGATTCCTGCATTTAAAGATCCACTTCCCAGCATTGTCAAACAGTTACCAGCGGCACTAGAAACTGTTTGCATTTGTCACCTTATGTACAATTGCACTGATCTACACGGTAGCAATACATTAAATGAGTGGGCGATGGATGCCCCAACCTAATAACTAGTCCAGACATTTCTACAGTATTCAAGCAGCTAAAATGGTAAATAAAGTAAAGGTTGTTGCTGTTGATCCCCAGGCTGTCTGGCCTAGCAGCCCTAAGGTCCTGAGCAAGGCCAAGGCTGTAACCGAACCCTCCCAGCTTTACCACTAAAGAATGCCCAGGTGACCGAAGCCACTCCCAGGTGAGGAGCTGAGGAGAGTGCGGAAACACCCAGGACACCAAAGCCCCTCCCAGGGCCCTGTGCCCCTTGACAGATATGAAGAGAAAGTTGAGGAGCAATGGAAAACAAATGAGATCTGTCTCTGAAAGGGCAGCGGGCATACACCCCTGGGCCAATGCCCCCCTTGCAGTGCCCCCCAATCAGGCAATCTCGCCAACACTTAAAAGAAAAAGTAGTACAGTACAGTAAAAGAGACAGAGAGAAATGGCTAAGGTAGGGTAGAGGATGCCAAACCTAACTTTGGATATGTACCTTGCCCTGCTGCGTCTCCCCCAGTATGGCAGGAGCGGAGGTGAGGGGGAGGGCCTTAATGCCGACCAGCAGCTGTAGTGTATTGAGTCCCACTAAGACCACTGCCGTCCCTGTTAGTGCCAGCAACAATAGCAGAGCCAAGGGGTACGCTAGGGTCCGCTGGAAGATACCTGCACGACGTCGCTTCTCTGAAAGGTACCCCAGACATTTGAGTGAGGAAGTAAAAGTAATTAGTGAGGTAAAAAATTAGTGGACAAGGGTAGAGAGTGCCACGATGGTAGCCCTTGAAGAAATTGTGAAGGAGCAGAAGGAAGAGAGAGAAAAGGAAAAGAAAGAGTTTGAAAAAAATGTAGTGCAAGTTTTAAAGAAGAAAGAGAAGGTAGTGAGAGAGACAATAGATAGAGGTAAGTGTGTAGTAATCTTTGGAGATGTGGAAGAGCACCTGGCAGATATGAAGGTAAGAAAGGAAAGGGATGATGTAAAAGTCAAGGGGATACTGGAATACTTAGACGAGGGTTATGGATGGGTAAAAGAACTGGAGGAGGTGAGAAGGTTAGGAAAATATAAGAAGGGCGAGATGAGACCACTAAGAGTGGAACTTAAGTCTAGATCAACAGCAGAAGCAGTAGCCAATGTGAGCTGGAAATTAAATTTGACAGAGCTGAATCATATAAGGGTAAAAAAGGCCCTAAGTGTAGAAGAACGAGAACAGTTAAGGGAACTACAAGCTAAGGCTGATGAAGAGAATGGGAAGTTGTCTGAAGAGCAAAAGAAGAATTTTTTTTGGAGAATAAGGGAAGGGCAATTAAGAAACTGGTACATCAGGAGCCACCAAGAACCGAAAGTAAGAGGAGTGATAGGGAAAGAGGCAGAGAGACAAGTACCAAGTCGAAGCAAGGAGACGGAGCGAGAGATAATGCAGGGAGCAGGGGACCGGAGAGAGAGCCAGGACATGGTGGAGAAGGTGGAACAGAGGGAGAGAGAGGGGGTACGGGAGATTGTGGAGGGGGGGGGAGAATAGAATTAGCAGGGGAGGTGGAGCTAGGTCAGGGAAGGGATAGAGGAGGAGGTGAACCTGGAGCGCGTTCAGTCTACCCAAACACGCAAACGGGATAGCTCTACTGAACGTGATCGCCTCTGATTCGACGAATCACGTTTGTGATTGTTTGCAATCAGACGGCGATCACGCTAACACTCCCTGGAGGTGACTAGCGAAGCTATCATAACAGTAGGCCTAAATCTCTCCTCTACATTATATTATCATAATTAAGCTTAATTAGCCTACCTCCATGTTATTTATGTGTCGTAATCTCAATTATACGGTGGCACACCTATAAAAATCATAGTTATCGTGACCATTTTGCTATATATAACATAAAACAAGCAGCTTGGAGCGCAAGTCTCACAGCTACTTCGTCAGGCCTTTAGTGAGGGTAAGCGTAGCCTAGTTGGTAACGACTTCGCTTTTAAATCCGTAAGCCTACTCGCAAGGGTTCGAGGCTCGATGAGATAATGTTTTTTTTTTGCTTTGCAGTTATTATTTAATTTGTATCGTTATATATTGGTAATGTTACTATGCCAATGATGTATTGTAAAGGGTTATAACTTGCTGTACAGGTTTTTGAGCGTTTGTCTATATTATTGATTGATTATTATGTTTTTTATGCGGTTTGTATTTCATTGTTATAGTTGTATATCGGTAATGTTACAGTTGTTACTATGCCAATTGAATGATAGCCTATATTTTAACGGGTTATAGCCTAGCTTGCTGTACAGGTTTTTCGGTGCTTGTCTATTATTGCTCGATTACTCTATTTACATTTCTTAAAAACAATTTCTGAGGCATAATTGCATCGAAGTATGATAGGTCAGTTAAGCTATGTTTAGTAAGGTAGCCTATCCACGCTATAGTTAAATATGCAAGGTAATCTAATGGTTAAAAAATAATATTTATGAACCTTCCATAAATATAGGCTTGCAAATAGTCTATAGGCCTAGATACACATAGATCGTCAGAAAAAGAAAGTATGCCTATACATACATTGCCAGGAAGAGATAATATAGCCTATATAGGCTACTATTTAATTCAGCCTGGCTACATAGCCAATATATATAAACTATAGGCCTATAGTTTAGCATATTCATAGTCCTACATCGCCAGGAAAAGAACATCTACTTTTTATTTCCCCAATAGACTAGCGGAGAATTGTTTGAAAATTACACGGGGAAGAAAGAGCTACCTTTGCCAGATAAGGACCGTAATAACTTTGTCAACATTTCTTAATAAGATTATAAGATATAATAGCCTGATGGTAGCCTAGCCTACCGTCTGTCTTGAGCTTGAACAAGGCTGCTGACTGTAGCTGACAGTGTGACTACCTTAGCCAATAGTCTATATTGATGGATAACAATATCCAATATTAAAATGTATTGATTTGACAAAACCATTTGACTTTGATTGAAATTAATAGACCGAAGAAGCACTGTAACAGGCCTAAAACCTTCGCAGACATCGCCAACAAGATTTGAATTTCGTGCTCATAGCCACTGACCAATCAGCGACGAGAATCAATGTTTGGCTATCAATGTCGTTCAGTCTACGCAATCATAAACAGGATTGCCTGATAGGGTAGACTGAACGCGCTCCTGGTAGGAGGCAGAGAAGGAAGAGAAACAAGGAGGTGGATTCAAATATACTGTGCTAGTACACATGGAATAAACAGTAAAAAGGTAGAGTTAGATGATATACAGTATTAAGAAAAGATCAACCACAGATAGTCTGTTTGACGGAGACAAGCTGAACCAGGACTTTGACAGCAACATAGTGTTTAGTGAAGGATATAATATATGGAGATATGATAGAAAGGGAAAAAGGGGAGGTGGAGTGGCAGTATTAGTTAAGAAACCTATGACAGCAAAGCACGTGGAGTGAAATAATGGCAGTTGAACTCAATGATATAGAAGGAAAAAAGCTAGACATAGCAGTAGCTTACATGTCACCAAAGACCAGAGCATGGAGGGAGTTGGAGTTTGAGGAGATGGTCGAGGATATGATTCAGTCATTGAAAAGATTGCTTTTAACCCCTCAGACCCGGTTGGGCTCTGAGGCATCCATAAAAAACACTCCTGCGGAACCCGGAAGGGCTCTGAGGTACCGGCAGCTTGAAAGCCTGTAAGCTTGTTTTGAAAGCCGTCCGTCCGACGCATGTAAACAACAGCCGGTTGGACCGACGCCGCGCATCTCCGACCACAAGAAGGAGAGGCGTCCTTGTTCGTGTGTGCCTGTATGTTATTGTTAAGTAGTGAAAAGTAATGATAAGTGGCTGATATCGCCACAAAGTTATCTCACGGAAATCGTCATCACAACTGAACCAGTTGACTTAGAGAGCTCTACTCAACGCCATTATACACGTACGAAACACATCTACGCTTGGAGATGTGCGGGAATGCGGAAGCAGTCAAAATAACAAAGATACGGTAGCCTAGGCGTAGACTTTTTCGGCCAAAACCCCCGGGTTTCGGTATGGAATACATAGCCGGGTCTGATGGGTTAAGGAAGAATAGATTGATCTTGGTAGGAGATTTCACCTGTAGTGAGGTTGATTGGGAATCGGGAGATGCAGGGCCAAATCAGAGATCTTGGGGAAGTCGGCTATTAGAGTTGGTTACGGAAAATGTACTTGCACAACATGTGAAGGAGAATACTAGAATGAGGGGTAATAACGAACCTTCTAAACTCAATCTGATTTTTACAAAAGATCCTCACGAAATTAGTGATATAAACTATCTATGTCCTGTAGGCAAAAGTGATCACCTATTACTGAAATGGAAGTTGATCTCGAGTAATGCCAATAGATTAGACAATAGCTATATAAATGACAGATTAAATTATAGTAAAGCTGATTATGTATCCTTGAAAAGATATTTAGAGGGAGTAGATTGGGATCTTATTTTGAAGGAACAAGATGTACAAGGTAAATATAGTAGATTCCTCAAAATTTATAGAGAAGGAACCAATCTGTTTGTCCCAAGATATAAAACTGGGAATTTTACTAAGCAGAAAGAATGGTTTAATTTGAAATGCAAAGGAGCTTGGGCAGCTTGGGTTAGGTTAAGAAGAAGAAACACTGATAGTAATTGGAATAAATATAAACAGGAGAGGAATAGATAAGTTAAAATGAACTATGAGAAGAACATAGTAAATAAATGTGAAAGTGACCCTAAATTGTTTTATAAATATATAAACAGTAAGTTGAAGGTAGAGAAACAAATTACTAAATTAAGAGTAGATGCTAGGACGTATGAAAATGTATCGGACATGTGCGAGGTAATGCATAACAAATTGGGGTCGGTTTTTACTAGAGAGGAAAGTTTTGATGAACCACAGGCGGGAGTACTGGAGAGTGGTTTTAGCAAGATTGAAATAACTAGAAATGAGCTGTTATCTGCGATGAGAGGACTTGAAGTAAGGAAAACTATGGGACCGGATGAAGTGTCTGCCTGGGTTTTAACCCTTAACCCCTTCAACCTGGATGACCTCTTGTACACCCATAAAAACCTTGGCCCACGCAACCCGGAAGACCTCTTAAACACCCATGACGTCACAGCCTGTGAGTTTGGTGTGCGAGGCGTCGGTCCGACGCATGTAAACAACAGCCGGCTGGACCGACGCTCCGCATCTCCGGCCACAAGAAGGAGAGCGTCGCTTGTTCGTGTGTGCCTGTATGTTGTTGTTCAGTATCGAAAAGTGGTGTAAAGTGGCTGGTTTGGCCATAAAGTTATCTCCAATGAAATCATCATCACAGCTCACCCAGTTGACTTAGAGAGCTCTACTTAATGCCATTCTACAGGTAAATAACACAGCTACGCTTGGGGATGCGCGGGAATGCGGGAAGCAGTCTGATTAACGAATATACGGTAGCCTAGCCTAGACGTTTTTCGGCCAAAACACCCGGGTTTCGATGAATATATATATATAATACATAACCGGGGCTGGAGGGTTAAAGAGCGGCGCTCGACTTAAGTTGTGCACCAATTTGCAGCAAGTTAGGAGCATTATTAAGGCTTTTAAAGGGTTAAAATCGAGTGCAAATGGCCGGGAGAGCAGAGAGCCGACTCCCAGGGCTTACCGCCGCCCATTAACTCATGTTCCCTGTGTTCTCGAGAGGCCGGCAGTGTAGCCAGTAGTGAGCATAGCTGGGAAAAATATACCGATATATGCTAAACTTCCATGTTCGTGGCACCACTGCAAGAGAACCACGAGTGCTACGTAGCTCGTTCTGGTCTCATTTTGAAGCTTTTAGTGCCTAGTTTTTTGCTAAATATTTTTTTTTTTTCCCCATGCAGATGCTTGATTTATCATGCAGGAGGGCCTGAATATGCCCAAATGAGCCCAAAACATCCCACTAGACAAGGGTTAAAGGAGTGTGCAGAGCAATTAGTGGAGCCACTGACGGACATAATTCAAGCTTCCTTAGATAAAGGACAGGTTCCTGTTGAATGGAAAAGAGATAATATCATTCCGATATACAAGAATGGAAACCCTGAGGACCCTCTAAACTATAGACCAGTTTCACTTACTAGTATTGTATGCAAGATTTGTGAAAGGTTAATTAGGAAGAGATGGATGAAAATGTTGGAGAAAAAGAAGATATTAACGCCAAAGCAATTTGGATTCAGAGAAGGGACATCTGTGTTACCAGTCTGTTATGTTACTACAGTAGGGTGATATGTACTGCAAGAAAGAGGCGGATAGGTGGACTGCATCTACTTAGACCTTTCCAAAGCATTCGATAAGGTACCACATAAGAGATTGCTATCTAAGCTTGAGACGATAGGATGTGTCAGGGGGAGTTATTTAACAGATAGAGAAATGAGGACCAACATTAGAGGAACTTACTCATCATGGCAGAAAGTTGAGTGGTGTGCCACAGGGATCTGTGTTGGCGCCTCTCATGTTCCTTATGTACGTGAATGACCTGCCGATAGGCATAAACTCCTACATGTCAATGTTTGCAGATGACGTAAAAATTATGAGACAAATATAAGTAGTTGTGAGGAGCTGCAAAGCGATTTAGATAAAATATACGAATGGAGCACCAAGTGGAAAATGAAATTTAATATAAGTAAATGTCATGTGTTAAATATGGGAAGAAGTGTGAATAGACCAAATTGGGAGTATAGGATGGGAGATAATATAATTAGCAAGGCCGAAAAAGAAAAGGATTTAGGGTTGATTATACAAGATAGCTTGTCGCCAGAGAAACATATTAACAAGCTCTTTAGCGGAAATATGAAAGTTGCTCTGAACTACTTGGATGAGAACATGTTAGCGAAAATTATAAAAAGTATGATTAGACCAAGATTGGAGTATGCAGCAGTGGTGTGGTCCCCGCATCTTAAGAAGCATATTCACAATTTAGAAAGAATCCAGAGAGCAGTTACTAGATTGGTTCAAAGTCTAAGAGAACTGCCATATGAAGGGAGGCTAGAAAAATAAAATTTACCGAGTCTAAAAGAGAGGAGAGAGAGGGGAGACATGATAATGATGTACAAATGCACCCGAGGGCTGGAGAGGCTGGATAGGGAGGATATATTAATTATGGATACAGGAATAACTAGAGGCCACAGCTACAAAGTAAAAAGACCTACCTGCAAGAACGATATCAGGAAGTTTAGCTTCCCCTATAGATGTATTGACAAATGAAATAGGCTGGAGGAGGAGGTGGTGGGGGCAAGGAACATCCATATTTTCAAGAAAAAATTGGATGAAAGTAGACTGAGAGACGGGACAACACGAGCTTAGCTCAACTCCTGTAAACTACAATTAGGTAAATACAATTAGGTAAATACATGATGATGCTGAAGGCTAAGTGGTTCATACATCTACAGATCAGTTATTCAGTAGCCAGTTATCATATGGAACTTAACGGCATCAGCAATTAAAAAAAAAAAAAGAGGGGGGGGAGGCAGAGAAGACCTATCAAAATTAAACAAACCAAACAAAGGCCACATTTCAGCCCATTTCCTTGCATCCATTATCACAGAAACCATGTCAAATGAAAAATACAAGATCAACATTGCACTGATGCATCTATACAAACACACTCTTTAGATGACAGGACAGGTTTAGTTTGATCATTTCAACACTTGACAACATTATGAACATCAAGAGAAACATTGAAGAGTATAGTTATGTTCACCTAGTTTGATCCTCCTCTTCTTGGCTTCCTGGAATTGAGCGAGTAACTGGTCCATGGAGGGTGTGGCAGCGAGAGATCTGGTGATGGGCCTGGCATGGGGTTCCAAGGGGCGGGCCAGAGTGCGGGCTAAGGCATCCTCCTGTAACACTGCTGCCTGGTGCTCCTCAGCCAGGTCTCGCAGGAATCCAGGCTTCACCATCAGTCGACCCATAGCAGTGAACATGTGTGCCAGGCCAACAGGGGTAGACACTGATACAAGGAAAACAAGAAGAGTTAGCTAATGAACAATTAATTTAATAGATAAATAATAGACAAATTATAATCAATAATAGATATAGCTATACAGTACATGATATGAAAAATACACAATACTGTACTGTAGAGTTTCTAGAAAATGTCATACCGGTACTGCATATATCATGGAAACAAAAAGTCTATCTATCTATTGCCCATTGAGGATAGCCATACACAAAACACCCCAAGTGGAAATATTCCCCATGAAGACAATCTGTGCCAGTTTATGAAGGACTTACAGGACTGAACACTCAACTTCGGGACCGTCCGACTCAGAGGCCTTCTATGTATTTTTAGCACATTTTCTACAGTGGTGGGCAGCTAGTTCATCCACCAACCTGCTTCATCCTTAGGTAAGCAGTATGGATTTATTTAAGGTTGTCTCCCCTAGATGGTTTGCCGACCAAGGCTGACGAGTCCCATCCACCCTGATTTGTATAAGGTTGTCTCCCTTAGATGAGTTGCCGACCAAGGCTGACGAGTCCATCCACAAAGTGATTAGCTTAACCCCCATGTCAGGTGTCGATTTTTTCCTGTGCGAGCCAGCATATTTTGTTAAATGTTTTTGACAGCAGGCTAAATTTTTACTTTTTTCGATAGAAAAATGTGAAGCCAATTTCTTCTTACAATGGTGGCTCGCTATTGCTCACCACAAAGAAATCGACACCTGGATGGCGATAAACATCGTAAAACAGTAGGTTGAATGGTGGGGCCGAATGAATACAAGCCAGAGAAAGAGAGAAAAGGAGAGAAAAAAAGCAGGTCACCCTCCTTAAGTGTATATCAGCAATTGCATGCCTAAATGTATAAAATCATAAAGATCTATGCATAGGCCTATACCTAAGTGATGGTAAGTCGGCATTAGTGATGTCTGATGAACACTCAATGTGGCTATGTATGCGTACCTGAGAGAGAGTGAGAGTGAGAGTGAGAGTGAGAGTGAGAGTGAGTGAGTGAGGGTGGGTGGGTGGGTGGGTGGGTGGGTGGGTGTGTGTGAGTGAAAATTAACTTACACAGTAGCATCAGTACACCCAGGCAGGAGATGAGAGAGTACAGGAACGGCAGGTAAAAACTTCCCCAGACATCTGAAGAAGAGAAACACACAATAAGCAATTTATACATTTTAAAAGTCACAATGTACAGGTTTAATAATAGTTTCGCAAAATCCCTCCCAATGATTCAAACTTGCGTCCTTCCCGCACCATTCAGCAGAATTTGATTTGACTAGCCCTCTAACCACTATGCAGCATGGTTACAAAGTTAAGTAAATCACACTTTGTAAGGTGATAAATGTGGAGGTTCGAATCCATGGGAGGAACCTAGTTATAATTTAAAGGGTAAAGTTCCTAAGCATAACTGACAAAAATGTGTCCTCCTAGAGTTACACATAAAGAATCGGTAAAACTTATCTCATGCACAGGAATTCCGAGATACAGTGTTTGCTTAGTTGGACGTCCTGTTGTTTTCACTGGATATTCTAAGGTGCCATTTAAGGGGGTAGTACTCGCTTTTTCTGGACCCCCTTCTCCCTCATGTTTAGCATATTAGTTTTGAGGTTTTAAGACTTTTGTTACGTTAGTTTGGTGATTTTGAGACCTTTCGCTTCATTTTGTTGTTAATATTTAAACCTTTCGTGCCCTTTAGGTGCCAATTTTTTCCTGGCGAGCAATAGCGAGCCTCTAATTTTAGAAGGAACCGGCCTTCGGCCTACCAAAAACTGTACAAATTTATTTTGAAAGGGGGTCTAGGGGGTGTTTTTCTAAGCTTGATGGAGGTCTAGCGATGAAACTCAAAACTATATTAATAAATAAATATATAGACCAAAAACCTAGCACTACCCCCTTAAACTAAGAGGTACACAAATATCGATTTCATAAGCCTTCACAGATGAATTTAGTCAGCTATGAGGATTAAGACACGTAGTTTACACTGTATTCTGGATGTTATGAGATGATTTTTTCAGTATAGGAAGAACTTGTGGAAGCTAGAAAGTTAATTGAGATAGTTTTTACCCCTTGAATTCCTAGAGATCCTTCCTAAATTGCATAAAATCGTCTAATGAGATCCAGAAGTGTAAAACTGCGTCCTTGAATACTTTGTTAATCAGACATACGCATCCTCAGACATACATTTATATACATTTATATTTATAGGGGAGGTGTGGCAGAGTGGTCTTGCCACTGGACTGGTAATCCAATGGACCCGGGTTCGAATCCCAATATGTCAATGGGAAGATATTATTGGGATGGAATTTGTGCTGTACCTAATTTCAGTGCATTACCACAGCACACCGAAATGCCAAAAAAATACCCTCATTGTTCCCTGATTAAATAGCATTGTATGAATATTCCCATATTCAAAATATGTTACAGGGGGGCAATCCCTAATGAGTTAATTGTTCAATAGGTGGCGTTCTGAGAGTGAGGGTCCGAGTGTGGGGGGTGAGACGGTGAAGCACAGAGGCGGAGCAGCTTCAGATATGGAGTTGCTTCGAGCCGGGGTGCTTTGCATGTCTCACTCCCTAGACTGGAACAAGACCTCACGGGCCTCACCGTGTTCAGCGATGTAGTGTAAAGGCTCTCAGCCTATGCCCGAGAGGGTGTAGTTGGAATATATAGAAAAAAAAAATACACACAGTAATTCTATTAGCACACACAAACACACATTAATTGGCAAAATGCAATACAATTAAAACGATAATATAAATACTTCAGCCATACTAAAATCTCTCTCTCTCTCTCCTGCTTTGTTCCTCGTCCATTTTACGAACAGTGCCTAAAACGGTACTTGAGCCAGCCGGGACTTATATGACCATTAGAAACGTACAACATATGCTCAAAGTTTATTCTAAAACATTCCACTTCAACATTTGAGAGATTTTGCTTCCATTTACGGTACTGTATTTCATCCTTCTCTTCATATTTCCTGTAGTAATTTCTTCCACTTCTTTTAATAATCCACTGAAAGCATAATCAAAATGAGTTAATCGTTTATATTCAGGTATAATTGAAATGCTGGGTGTGAAGGGAATTCATGGTCTCCTGAAATATCCCCAGGCTACCTTTAGGATCAACTTTTCCTGGTACCTGGCGCGGGGTACGAACCTCTGAAGGGAATTTAACCCCCCTAAAAACCCACAGGTTTTGAGATGCCTTGGGTGGGGTTCGAACCCTGGTTAGTGACCCAACCATCACCACCAGGCCCGCGCGCTAACCCACTGTACTACCACGGACGTACTAAAAGTATAGCAACCTTAGTCCGATTTTTAAGAACCAGGTGATAGTCTCGTGGTGTTATCACGTGATGAGTTTATTGGACTTACCATCTCCGACTATTTTACGCTATACCTGACGTCAACTCGGGTTAGTATTATTGTGGGTGCGGGACATTTTCGAGGGCATTACATTACATCCTTCTTTAACTAGGCTAGTCCCTAGCCTATTTTAAGGTCGTAAGGTATCGTAGCTGTATTACCTCAGCAATCTCAATATTGTTGGTATAGGGTTCGCGTGACGGGTGTTCCACGTAGCTACCTGGTCACGTTCCCTAGCTGCCACCAATGAAATGCTGGGTGTGAAGGGAATTCATGGTCTCCTGAAATATCCCCAGGCTACCTTTAGGATCAACTTTCCTGGTACCTGGCGCGGGGTACGAACCTCTGAAGGGAATTTAACCCCCCTAAAAACCCACAGGTTTTGAGATGCCTTGGGTGGGGTTCGAACCCTGGTTAGTGACCCAACCATCACCACCAGGCCCGCGCGCTAACCCACTGTACTACCACGGACGTACTAAAAGTATAGCAACCTTAGTCCGATTTTTAAGAACCAGGTGATAGTCTCGTGGTGTTATCACGTGATGAGTTTATTGGACTTACCATCTCCGACTATTTTACGCTATACCTGACGTCAACTCGGGTTAGTATTATTGTGGGTGCGGGACATTTTCGAGGGCATTACAATAATATAAAGGTATTGCCAAAGATTAATCTGAAACTTTCCATTAGGTTTCTATTTTTTATAAATTCTGATTAAATACACACAGTCAGCAGCGATTACATCATCTCCGTAAACTTAGAGTGGTGGATATAGAAAGTTACCGTAGTTACTGTAAAATTTGAGAGTCAGTGTGTTCATTTACTACGCCAGGTGATAGGTAGGGTGGTGCCGTTAACATAGTTATATGGCTGTGTGTGTGTGTGTGTGTGTGTGTGTGTGTGTGTGTAATAATAATAATAATAATAATCTGTTTATTTCAAGCCGGCAGCCAATGGGGCTGAAAATACATACTTAACCTAGATCTTATCCTAAGGGGTCAACAGACTGATCCTGGCTGCTAACGAGAGCGCCTATATACATACTCCCGAGGGAGTAGGACGTGGGCAGGGAGACTTTGTGGGCCCCCCGAGGCTGTCCGTCCAGACCTTGCCTTCACGGCCAGGTTAAGTTTTTGAGAGAACTCTGCCGGCGCGTGGGATCGAACCCCCGACACCAGAGCTAGTGCTCCCAATACACTGTACTAAGCGCGCTCGGCCACCGTGACCGTAATGTGTGTGTGTGTGTGTGTGTGTGTGTTGTAAATGTGAGTGAGTGTGAGTACTGACTTGTATAATATGTGATCGTATGTGTGTGCGTATTCATAAACCCATTTGTGTAAGCACGCAAAAATCGCATGTAAATAGCGTGATTGTGTGTGAAAAGGTGCGTGTGTGTATCTGTGATGAACGTGTATAATGTTTGTCGGCTACGGAAATAGAGCGGTGTGTGTTAAGGGGGGGGTCACCGTTTTCTTGTTTAGCTTTCTCTCCTTTTTTCTCTTTCCCTGGCTTGTATCCATTCGGCCCATTCAGCCAACTGTTTTAAGACGTTTATCCACATCCAGGTGTCTATTTTTTCCTGGCGAGCGATAGCGAGCCAGTATTGTTTAGAGAATCCGGCTTCGCCGGAGACATCTTTCTATCGAAAAATGTACAAATTTAACTTGCTGTAAAAAAAAAAATATATATATATATATATATATATATATATATATATGCTGGCTCGCTACCGCTCGCCAGGAAAATATTGATACCTGGATGGGGATAAACGTCTCAAAACAGTAGGCTGAATGGGGCCGAATGGATACAAACCAAAGAGGGAAAGAAAGAAAAAAACGAGGTTGGCTTCCTTACGTTTTTGTTGTGTGCATGGATGTGCGTGTGCTCGTGTGGTGCAGACCTGTACTTAGGAGTGTGTTTAGTGTATGTTGAGTATGCATAATAATGTATTTTGCTTAATTGGTGTATATTGAACATGTGTGTCAGTGTAGGTATATCTGTGTGTGCATGAGAGAGAGAGAGAGAGAGAGAGAGAGAGAGAGAGAGAGAGAGAAGAGGGGGGTCCGAGTATATGCGTTGGTGACTTGCCTATATTGGCGTATGTTGCAACTACACAGGCCTGATAGGTGGTAGACATAACTTTAAAGGCGAAATAAACATGATAACACGAAATATAAAGAAATGGTGAACGAAAGAATAAGTGGAAATAGAAGATGGGTGAACAATTTGGTTAACAATAAATAACAGCTATAGGTAGTGCTACGATTACCCCAGAACCTACTTCTTTCCCGCCACCTGACTCTCTCCTACACCTCCACCACTCATTTTCACTTCTGACACTCCTCTTCACCCCCCTCACCACCAATACTCCGCTCCACCACTCCTCTTCTCCACCACCACCACCACCTCTTTTTACCTCCACCACTCGGGGCTCTTCGGCCAGGCAGTATAGGGAATGACAACAACCACCTCCACCACCACCACTTTATACACCCACCACTGTTTACCCCACCACTCCTTCACCACCACTACCACTGTTCTACCCCCACCACCACTAATCTTCACCACCACCACTTTTCTACCCCCCCCCCCCCCACACACACACACACACACTCATTCACCACCACCACCATAACTTTCCTACCTCCACCACCACCAACACTTTCCTACCGCCACCACCTCTACCGACCGCAAGTCAGACGTGTGGGACCGTGGTAGTGTGGTTTAGACAGCAACACTGTAGACACATACAGGTGTTCCCTGTTGTGTTCCGGGCCACACACTCGCAACACATCACTACCAACTTACTCTTGTAAAATAATACGCCAAAGACAAATGAAAAGCAAAACTAGACACGACGTTATTATTTGTAGCCTTCATTTCCCTGAATGTGTAGGCCTATAGGCTATCTCGTGAACTATTATACAGGTAAGTTAACTTTTATTTTGTCAATTTATTTCTCGCACACGCAACCATAGAATTTATAAAAATACTATATGTATATACGGTTCACATAATATTTACATAGTTTTCACCCCCCCCCCCCCCTACACACACACACACACACAGTGTGCGTGTAAACATATAAGCAAACAATGCTTACAAACACAAGTTGTATACACATACAAGAACATTGTACTCAATACACACACACACACACATACTCGTGTGTAGGCACTCAAGCATCAGTTGCTGCGTGTTTGGGGCTCATGTTAATAACACGTATCATTAACAGCATTGCAGCAAACTACGTAGGCTATCCTTCATACTAACTTATATTTTACATACCTGTAACCACACCGTGAAAAATATTTTGTTTTCTTGTCAGTAATAGGCTATTTACAATACGTAGATGCAGGTCTTTTTCTTATAACCTGTGTGTATGGTCACCCACCCACCCACCCCACCCCCACACACACGTATAGTTTCCCTTACAGAAGTATAAGTAAATGGAATCAGTTGGAAGAGGAAGTGGTGTGTGCCAAAAACATTCATATTTTTAAGGCAAAGTTAGATAATTGTAACTCAGGAAGCGGGACAATACGAGCCTAAAAAGCTCAACTCCTGCATACTACAAATAGGTAAATACAAATAGGTAAATACAGCCGTAGCCTAGTAGGTAGAGCTCTCGTCTCACACACGAGGGGTCGGGG
>JBAKBP010031200.1:0-24742 GCA_037953745.1 Lithodes maja | reverse complement strand
CCATTGTTGGCGCAGTTCATTGTTATCAATAATCACGTTAGCGTATTGTAATCTCCAAGCTATACACCGAGTAATTGGCTTGTATATACTCTGATAAAAGATCTATGAGATTATTAAGGGGGTAGTGTTTGTTTTTTGGTCTTTATATATTTATTTGTTTTTTAGTTTCCTAGCTAGACCTCCATCAGACTTACAAAAACACTCCCTTGACCCGTTTCAAGATAAATTTGTAAATTTTTCGGTAGAAAAAGGCCCGACCTATAATGTCCTTCTAAAATGTCCTTCTAAAATGTCCTTCTAAAATTAGAGGCTCGCTATCGCTCGCCAGGAAAACGTCGACACCTAAAGGCAAGAAAGGTCTTAATATTGATAAAACAAATGAGGCGAAAGGTCTCAAAATCGTCAAACTAACGGAACAAACGTCTTAAAACCTCAACACTAATATGCTAAACATGAGGGAGAAGAGGGTCCAGAAAAGCGAGTACTACCCCTAACTTGCAATATCAGGGGTATCTGTTCGGGTATTACCAGATATACCAATTATGGGAGTGTGTGGGGGGCAGGGGTGCCTTTGTGTGTATATATGTAAGAGAGGGGGAGGGGGGGGGAGGGGGGAGCTAGAGTGACGCCTGTTTGACGGTCATACAATTAGTTGAAAAAGTTGCATTTCAGCTGTCAATTAAAACCAGACCCTGTGACTGTGGTCGTGTGTGTGTTTGATGGTGGTAGTGTATGTATGTGTGCGTGTGTGTGTGTGGGTGGGGGGGGGGGGATTTGATTGTGGTAGTGTGTGTGTGTGGCATTTTGATGGTGGTAGTGTGTGTGTGTGTGTGTGTGTGGTATTTGATGGTGTGTGAGACTGGTGTTTAATGGTGGTAGTGTGTGTGTGTGTGTGTGTGTGTACTTACACTAGTTGTACTTACACTAGTTGTATTTGCGGGAGTGAGCATGTTCGTTAATTCCCGCCTCCTAAGATATGTTTGTCATACCGTGCTTGAAACCTATGCACTGATGGTGCAGACACAACTTCGGCTGGCAATTTGTTCCACCCACTAATCGAGTTGGAAGGAAATCTTTTACTTTTCAGATCAGATTTACTATTAAGCACTTTTAGTTTTGTAGCCGTGACCTCTTGTTCTCTCACCTCTATCCCTCTCTATGAAGTTTTCTTGGTCGATTTTGTCAATACCTCTAACACATTTGTATATCTGAATTTGCTGTGTGTGTGTGTGTGTGTGTGTGTGTAATAATAATAATAATAATAATAATCGGTTTATTTCAAGCCGGCAGCCAATGGGGCTGAAAATACACAGACTTAACCTAGATCTTATCCTAAGGGATCAATAGACTGATCCTGGCTGCTAACGAGAGCGCCTACATACTCCCGAAGGAGTAGGACGTGGGCAGGAGACTTTGTGGGGCCCCCCGAGGCGGTCCGTCCAGACCTTGCCTTCACGGCCAGGGAAAGTTTTTTGTGTGTGTGTGTTAGTTGATGGTATGTGAGTGTGGTGGTGTGGTATATGATGGTAATTGTGTGTTATGTGATGGTGGTATGGCATATGATTGTGATTGGGTGGGGTTTGATAGTGCTATGTGTGGTG
This sequence comes from Lithodes maja, assembly GCA_037953745.1. Classification (NCBI taxonomy): domain Eukaryota; kingdom Metazoa; phylum Arthropoda; class Malacostraca; order Decapoda; family Lithodidae; genus Lithodes; species Lithodes maja. The sequence continues at coordinate 23,141 of JBAKBP010031200.1, read as the reverse complement.
GTAGTAGTGTGTGCGTGTTACTCAGTTACTTGTTCGTCAAGGGGAATCCACGCAATGCGAGCTAAGCTCATTATTATCGCGCTCCTTAACTGGGAATGTATTGCGTGAAATGCATGTTAAGTGTTTTATGTACTGATGGAATGGCTGTGGATGTGTGTGTAGTCTGTATTTAGCCAATTGGCGACATCGGAAACGAACGAAACGAATGTGTGTGTATAGCTGTGGTTGTGTGTGATAATTGATAGTGATGGTGTGTGTGGATGTGTAATAGTGTATATGTGTGGTAGTGATGTTTGATTGTGATATGTGATTGTGACATGATGGTGGTAGTGGTGATGGTGTGGTGTTTGATAGTGGTATGGTAGTTGTGTGATGGTGGTGGTGGTAGCATATTGGCTTTGTGTCAGTGATGACAAAGTGTATGAAGGTGGTGTACGTGTGGTGATTGTGTTATAGTTCAAAGGAAATCAAGCAACAAAAGGTCTAGTTACCCCTCTAGGCTACTTTTCCTCCAAAACACTGAGGATCAAGTGTCCGAACAGTAGTTTAGAGTGGGTAAGGGATAATTGGAAAGGAAACTACTGCCCTGAAACTAATGTCCGTGGCAGGATTAGGAAGTTAGTAGGGGACAGATGGGTTAGTAACATACCACAGTTTATCTGGGAAAAGGAGAGTAACGTCTTAGTAATATATATACGCAATATTTGTGATGAATTTGAGGGGGGGGGGGATAAAATAAAGTTCCGGTTATTCATTTACAAACGCAGTCAGTCGCGGGTTTGATGCAAGATATTTGTCTAGGCGAAGTTTAAAAGAAATCAACGGTGCTGCAGTCTACAGTATAACGTCTCGGGGAAGCCGAGTGTGTGTGTGTGTGTGTGTGTGTGTTTGTGTTTGTGTGTGTTGGTTGGGGTGTGGGAGATAGCGTTATTTCACGTGTCAGTTAAAACCAGACCCTGTGGCTGTGTAGTGGGTTTGATGGTGTATTGTGTGTGGTGAGGAGGATGGTATGAGGATGGAATATTTGTTCTAGTGTGTGGTGTATGTGTATGTGTGCGTGCGTGTGACGTGTATACTTTCAATTATTGTAATCATGTACAAAATATATATATAGCAGTTTTGTAAGCGGTGGTCAATAAACTAAACTATCTAAACTATATGTGTCTGTTAGGTTCGTTTGGTAGTCGTCTGGCGATGGTAGGTGTATGTATGGTGATAATTGTATGTCTTGATGTAGTAGTAGTAGTATGGTGTTTGGTGGTGTGTGTGTGTGTGTGTGTGTGTGTGTGTGTGTGTGTGTGTGTGTGTGTGTGTGTGTGTGTGTGTGTGTGTGTGTGTGTGTGTGTGTGTGTGTGTGTGTGTGTGTGTGTGTGTGTGTGTGTGTGTGTGTGTGTGTGTGTGTGTGTGTGTGTGTGTGTGTGTGTGTGTGTGTGTGTGATAGTAATGTGTGGTAGTGATGTGTGTATTGTTCTATATGTTGTGGTTGTGGGTTTAGTTATTGTTTGAGTTATTGATGTCGTAATGATGATACTGTGGTCGTTTGTGAGGATAGTAATTGTAATAACTCAGTAATATGATGTTATAAGTGGGTTATCACATAGATTAATGAGATTGGAATAATACAGTTCTCAATAAATATTGGTTATATTGATGGTAAGTTGAGTTATACAAATTAATAATACCGGCAGTTAAGGATATATTGTTTCAGATACTAAGATATCTATATATATGGTTGGCTTAATACTTAGTTATATGAGTAACTAGCAGGGGTACCCGGCGTTGCCCGGGTAATCACCATAATCACCATCACTACTACCACCACTACTACTACCATAATCACCATCATCAAACACTACTACCACAATCATCACAATACTACTACTTCCATAATCACCGGCCTCGACCTCCCTGTGCCTCATTAAACGGCGACCTCGATTTCGGTCGCTAAATGACCTCCGATTTAGGATCTGACCTCATCTGTACCCCCATTTTGGGGGGCTGCGAACAACTTTCGTTCCATACACCTTTTCGATCGGCTGCCCCAAACGGCAATTTTTTCGCAGTTTTTTCGCTCCCGTATACTACATAAGTTCTGCCGAAAATTGTATTAAACAAAGAGGTTTAATGGAACAATTTGAGAGGTTTAATGGAACAATTTTAGCGTCAGGCGAAAGCGATAAGGATATTCAGTCTCATGCTAAAAATGATGACTATAATGCAAATGATAGTAGTGATGGTGCAACGGAAGATGGAAATGTCGTTAGAAATAAAGGTAAATTAGGTATAAAGAAAAGAAGTAAATTGAGAGTATATTACACAAACTGTAGGAGTCTATGTAACAAAATGAACGAACTTAGAGCCCTTGTTAGCAAAGAAAATATAGACATAATAGCGCTAACTGAAACGTGGATTAATACAGAAACCAGGCATTTTTTAGCAGAATTTGATATACCAGGATATAGTTTGTTTAAATATGACCGAACAAGTAAGAGGGGTGGCGGTATAGCAGTGTTTGTCAGGAGTACATTAAAAAGCTGTATTAAATCAGGTATTAGACTAAATAACGATAATGAAAGTGTTTGGGTAGAGGTTAACGAAGGTAGTGAGACCATAGTTATTAGAGTTATGTATAGACCGCCAAATATGAGTAGAAATGACGGAACGTCATTATGGGAGGAAATTAAAATGGCATCAAGGTTTAGCAATGTGTGCATTATGGGGGATTTTAATTTTCCGAATATAGATTGGCAGCATCAAATAGGAGACTCTGATTCTGAGGAGTTTATAGAGGTAGTACAAGATAGTTTTTTATTTCAATTCATAGATACGCCGACTAGAGGTAATAATATTCTCGATTTAGTTTTCAGTAACAATGAACATATGGTAAATAATGTAGAGATAGGGGACCACCTAGGAAATAGTGACCACAATTCTGTGTATTTTAATATACAATGGAAAGGTAATACCAGAGAGAATACAACATTAATACCTGACTTTAGAAAAGCCAATTATGGGGGGTTAAGAAGAGCCCTATTAGCCGACCCTATGGTCAAAAAATTAGGTCGATCCAGGTGTCCAAATGAGTGTACCCCTTCTCAGGCACCTGTCATCTTAAGTCAGGAAGAGACGTCAACCTTGGTAGATACATACGATAATTTTATCAAGTCAGTATTCAATGCACAAAATAAATACATCCCCAAAAGAAAATTTAGATCAACACAGAACCAACCCAAATGGATGAATAATAGACTATTAGATCTTCTAGGACAAAAGAGAGGAATATATAGAAAGATTAGGAAAGGCGAAATTCACCTACTTGCTTACTATCAGAATCTATCAAGACAGGTAAAAAAGGATATTAGGAAAGAAAAAATAAATTATGAAATCAAGGTTGCCAATGACTCAAAAAATAATCCTAAAGCTTTTTACCAACTATATAAATCCAAGGTTAGAGATGTAATTGGTCCCCTTAAAACTTCGATAGGAGAAATGACAGAAAATGATTTAGAAATGTGCAGTACATTAAATAGTCAATTTCTTTCCGTTTTCACTAATGAAAATTTGGCACAGTTTCCAGAAGTCCGTAAGGTATATAGCGTTAGTATAGAAAATAGGTTAAGTACGGTTACTATAAGTAGAAATGATGTGCTTAAGGAAATTGACAGACTGAAACCTCATAAATCGCCTGGTCCTGATGAGGTATATGCTAGAGTATTAAAAGAATGTAGGGATGAGTTAAGTTACCCATTAACATTTTTATTTAACAAGTCATTGGAGACAGGTATAGTTCCAGAAGCTTGGAAGCTTGCAAACGTAGTTCCGATCTTCAAAAAAGGTGACAAATCAATAGCATCCAATTACCGTCCCATTAGTCTTACATCAATCATAGGAAAGCTACTAGAGTCAATTATTGCTAGTAAAATTATTTTTATTAATCTCACCACCACACCCCCAATGAAATTAATTAAAGTATATATGATCCACCGGGATTCGAACCCGGGTTATCACACACATATTTTTGCCACCTTAACCTTAAAATTAGAAACCACTTAGATACATTTAATTTAATAAATTCTTCTCAGCATGGATTCACTCAGGGACGTTCTTGCCTTACTAATTTGCTTAGTTTTTTCTCAGAGGTATATGAAGCAGTAGATAATGACAAGTCAATAGTCATATGATATAATATATTTAGATTTCAGTAAAGCTTTCGACAGAGTCCCCCATGAGAGATTGATGAGAAAGGTTGAGGCGCATGGAATAGGTGGGGCGTTGTTGGGATGGATTAGGTCATGGCTAATTGGTAGGAAGCAGAGAGTCAGCATAAATGGTACGAAGTCAGAATGGGGAGCAGTCAAAAGTGGTGTCCCCCAGGGATCTGTATTAGGTCCTCTGTTGTTTGTTATATACATAAATGACCTTGATTTAGGTATAACTAGTAGGATAAGTAAATTTGCAGACGATACCAAAATGGGGAGAACAATTGATTCAGATAGAGATATAGAGTGCCTCCAAAGGGATCTAGATACCTTACACGAATGGTCAGTAAATTGGCAGATGAAGTTTAACATTGACAAATGCAAGGTATTAAAGATAGGGAAGATGCATACAAATGTTAAATATAAACTAGCTAATGTGGAATTAGAAAACTCGAATTGTGAGAAAGATCTAGGTGTGTTTGTTAGCAATGATTTGAAGCCTAGACAACAGTGTATAAGCGTTCGAAACAAGGCAAACAGGATTCTCGGGTTCATCTCTAGGAGTGTGAGTAACAGAACTGCTGATGTTATCTTAAAACTTTACTTGTCATTAGTGAGACCCCATATGGATTATGCTGTTCAATTTTGGTGTCCTTATTACAGAATGGACATAGATTCATTGGAGAGAGTACAACGTAGAATGACAAAAATGATCCATAATATTAGAAATCTTCCGTATAAAGAAAGGTTGAAGAAATTAGGCTTACATTCGTTAGAGAGACGCAGAGTTAGAGGGGATATGATAGAGGTGTTCAAGTGGGTTAGTGGGATTAACAAAGGGAACATGACAAATGTACTAAAGCTCAGTGATAGCGAAAGAACTCGTACCAATGGTTTCAAATTAGATAAATTTCGTTTCAGAAAAGATATAGGCAAATATTGGTTTGGTAACAGAGTTGTAGATGGGTGGAATGGACTACCAGGTGCTATAGTGGGATTAAAAACGATAGGGAGCTTTAAGATAAAATTGGATAAGCATATGGACGAGAAGGGTTGGGTGTGAAGGGGGATCAGCAGGGTTGGGCCAATCAGCGCTCTGCAGACCCCCGTAATCCTGCGTTAATCTCTAACCGTTTTGGTAAGATGATCCTCAGGGTATTAGAGTGTTGAGCCTATAATTGGGCTTTGTAATTGGGGTTGTGTGGGACAGGATCTGCCTTGCTTGGGCCAATCGGCTTTCTGCAGACTCCCATTTTCTTATGTTCTTATGTTCTTAAAAGTGTCTCTGATTTCCACTAAACTCGCCTAAAACCATCTCCAAAGCCTGGGCTTTCCAACGGTGCCCCACACTCCCACCTGGCACCAAAACTGTGGGAGGAGTTTAGTAACAAAGGTCGGGTAACTGATCGGGTAACTGACAAACATTGACCTTTATTTATTAAGATATGTGAGTAAAGTGAGTCTCTCATGTGAGCACTCTACAACTTCACAAATGGGTACAGTATGAGAAGAGTAAGAGTAAGAGTATGATTATTAGTATAAAAAAAAAACTACTTAACCCTTTCAAGATCTGATACGCATTTCTGTTCTGGTTTCTGGCTTTTATTATACGGTTTTATTCAGATTAGTAAGGGAGCATGGACGTGTGAGGATTAATTGAGATAACCCTTATAATTCCCACAGATCCTTCCTAAACTGGATAAAATCGTCTAATACTTGCCAGCACAAACTGTCAAAATGCATCATGATCCTCAAAGGTTTAAGGTGTCTCTCTTTAAGGCTTACTTTATACTTATGAGTCAGTAGTGAATAATATATGTGTGACTTAATGGTGATAGTGAGTTATAGTGAACCTAGGCTGAGTATATAGCCGTAACAAGAGTATGGTGACTAAGGGCAGTGTGTTACCCTGGCTACTGTTAGTGATGAAGTGAGTATACACCTCTGCTTCTCAAAGGTGTGGTACGTCAGGAAGTGAAATGATAACAACTGCCGGAAGGAGAGTTGTTGTTGTTGTTGTTGCTGTTCCTCAGGCTGTCTGGCCGAGCAAGGCCAAGGCCATAACCGAGTGCCCCACAGAACCCTCCCTGCTTACCACTAATAATGCCCAGGTGATCGAAGCCACTCAAAGGCGGGGAGCTGAGGAAGGTGCGGAAACGCCCGGGAAACAAAAGCCCCACCCAAGGCCCTGTGCCCCTCAGCAATTATGAAGGGAAAGTTGAGGGGCAAAGGAAATATGTGACGCTTTGGCTCCCAATCTGCCAGGGTTGGCAGTAGGGAGGTCAATCCACGGAAAAGACGCCGTCACTTGAGATCTAGAAAATATATAAGTAAAAGGAACAGTCAGAGTAAGCTATGGGTATGGCAGAGAAAGCTCAACTCTCATTCTGATAGACCAGCCCATCACCAGGAGAGTTGTTGTGATGTCTGGTGTCTTTCATTGGGTATCAAAAAAGGACAGGGTGAGTTCTAGACAAAATATAGTATGTATACATAAGAGGTAATATTATATGCATATATTATAGTGTAAGTTATGTGAAATAAGGTATTGATGAATAAAGATAGTTAATTTAAGTGTCATAAGTGAGTTATGACGTATATAAGGTTATTACATTGTCTATGTAGAATAATAGTTAATTATATATGAATAGATGTGGAGATATATGGTTACATACATATATACAAATACTGTACTTGTTGCTGGAAGTGTATAGGATTAATGAGGGTTATATGAAGGTAAACACTGAGGGTTATAATTATGATGTTGGTTATGTTTGAGGAACTGGGAGTATGGTGAGGTGATGGTGATGATGATGGTTGTTATCGTTTTAGTGGTGGTAGTGATGGTGGTTGTTGTCGTTATAGTGAAGGTGATACTAATAGTGTGGTGGTGGTGGTGATTGTGATGATTTGGTTGTTGTCGTTATAGTGGTGATAGTGATGCAAATAGTGGTGGTAGTGATTGTGATGATGGTGGTTGTTGTCGTTATAGTGAAGGTGATACTAATAGTGATGGTGGTGATGACGTTGGTGCTATTGTTGTTCTCGTATTGACTGGTAATGATGGTGCACTTGTTGTTATTGCTGATGGTGCTATTGTTGGTGAATTTAATAATATCCAATAGAGAACAGCAATATACTGTAGCACTTCAAAGACACTAAGCCCTACACCTACCTCTCTCTCTCTCTCTCTCTCTCTCTCTCTCTCTCTCTCTCTCTCTCTCTCTCTCCCTGTGTTGTACCTCTATTAACCCTCTCCGACATATGACGCGATGTTGAGCCTATTAGGGATACTTTTAAGCCTTTGTTACCATCAGGGGTATTGAGAAACCTTTAGTTTAGTTACTTCAACCTCTGCAGTTGTCTTTGAGTTAGCTGTGGGCAGAAAACTAATTTTAGAGAGGTAATTATAAGAGTGAGAGAACTCTATTTCTTATTGTTAATCTGGCAACCTCCGCGTCATATGAGCGTGAAAGGGTTAATCACACCCACTTCCCCAGTCAGTATTGTAAAGTTATTAATATTGAAGTTTGGGTTTATAATGCGAGGTTTTTGGTAGTGATGGTGGGTGTGGTGATAATGAGGCTTATCTAGTATAATGTAGTGGTGTTTTATTAGTATTGGTATAAATATTATGGTGGTGATCATTTTTGTTATTATTATTATTATTATTAATATTATAATAATTATTATTATAATAATAATAATACTTATTATTATTATCAATTATTATTATTTTCATTAGTATTAGTTATAGTTTTAATTTAGTTTTATATTATATCTATAGACTTATATATTTCCGAAAGGTCTTAACATCGCCAAGATAGTGGGGCGAATGTCTTAAAATATGAAAACTAATGGGGCTAAGCATGAAGGAGAAGGGACCAGAAACCCCCCCCCCCCCTTAACCCCATTAGTATACCATGACGCAATTATCCAATAATTTAGCCTTGTATTAGACACATTTATCAACACTAGGAAAGAACTGTGCGACTAAAGGGGTTAATTAAGATCGACTTTGGCTCTTTGATTGATAGTGATGTCCAAAGCTGTCTAAAATCGTCTATGGTTAGCCAGAGTGAAATTTTATAACACATTTATGTATACTGAAAGTGTTAATAACTTCCTTCATTTGGGTGACGAGTATATATATTGTTCTGGCTATCACTAGACGATTATAGGAATTTAATGGAGATATAATTCACCCTCTTATGGCTTCCTGTATATCCTTAGTAAGCTGCATACAATTGTCTAATGTTTATATTTATAGTGATTTACTATTTATCACTACCAATTTACCTTTAATTAAAAGGGTATAATATACTGTATATTGGACACATTTTACTCTATGTATACACACATAAATTTACAGTGTATATTGAAAGTTTGCGTTCATGTTTTTCGTCATTACTTGAGAATGTTTGCAGCTTGTGTTTGGTAAGTTGTGCAGTTGCCGCAAATATAAATGTCCGCCAATATTTTTAATTGGCCCAAGCTGACCTTTGACCTTTGCGTGCAAGTGATAGCGACCAACGAGATGGATAGATAAATAAATAGACATATGCAGTATATATATATATATATAGAGAGAGAGAGAGAGAGAGTTACACAAATATTCAGACCACACAGACCTTGCGGTCCCTAATAGGTGGTTCGGCCTTAATGCTACTAGACAGGGGCAGTTTATAGTAGCAGAATAGGACAGCAAAGTAGATAGAAGTAGAAACTAGAAGAGAGAGAGTGAGAGTGAGCATGCGAGCGATAGAGAAAGAGGTTTCTAAATTAATTTATAGTAATAATCTAACTAATTTCACGCCCAACACGAAACACCTCCCAATGAAATCTATGAATGCGTGTGATCCTCCCGGGATTCGAACCTGGGATACCACTTACAGATCTTAAACGCTTTAACCATTGCACCACCAAAACAGTTAAAGGTTAAGTAGCCTACATGAGTACGATTTTATGTCCATTTATCGAATACTGGATAACAATCTAATCATGTACCCAGACCCAACTGCACACTGAATAGCCTAATGTTTAAGGGGAGGTTGTTAGTTGATTCCCTAGACTTCCATCAGCTTAAAATTACTCCCCCTTGACCCCCTTTCAAGCTAAATTGGAACATTTTTCGGTAGAAAAATGTCCCGGCCGAAGGCCGGTTCCTTTAAATTACAGGCTCGCTATCGCTCGCCAGGAAAAAATCGACACCTAAATGGCACGAATGGTCTTAAAATTGACAGAAATGGGGCTAGGGTTCTTAAAATCGACAAACTAATAAGGCAAGCGTCTTTAAATCTCACAAGCAATGGGGCTAAACATGAAGGAGAAAGAGGTTCAGAAAAAAATCCTCCTGGTGGAAATCCCCCCTTAAGTGAAAGGAAAGAACAATTTATGGGGCACAGATCTCTAAGGACCGACGTCGCTATCAAATTTTCTTGAATCTATAGGACTAATATAATTGTATAATTTCACTCCCAACACCAAACATCTCCCAATTAAATTAATGAAAGCATGTGAACTATTGATGGATAGTAGGTAGATAGAGATTAATGATAAGATTGACATAGAGTGACATAGAAGGATTGCCAGATAGACTCTCTCTTTGGCTTGTATCCATTCGGCCCCATTCAGCCTACTGTTTTAAGACGTGTATCCCCATCCAGGTGTCAATATTTTCCTGGCGATCGGTAGCGAGCCAGCATATATATTTTTTTTGTTTTGACAGAAAGCTAAATTTGTAAATTTGTCGATAAAAACATGTGTCCGGCGAAGCCGGATTTCTCCATACAATGCTGGCTCGCTATCGCTCGCTAGGAAGAAATCGACACCTGGATGGGTATAAACTTCTTAAAACAGTTGCTGAATGGGGCCGAATGGACACAAGCAGGGAAAGAGAGCAAAGGAGAGAAAGATAACAAAAAATCCGGTGACCCCCTTAATTGTCGGAGTATGACCTTTGACCTTCAGCAGCATTGATAGCGATGGCCCAACCCTGCCTAACATGGTGTACGTACCCGCGATATAGGAATACACCAGAGAGAGCGCGCGAGCTGTGATTGTGTGTGTGTCTGTGGGTGTACGTTACTCGACAATGGCGGCAGCAATCAGAACGCTCAATAATATTTACACACAATATAATAATACCCCTCAAAACGTCGCACCAGATAGTGTTAACCCCTTCCCTTGTATTAGTATTTGTTCATGTTGTTCCAGCTAGCTCCAGCCACTTTTATTCAGTTTAGGAGGAACCTCTCGTGACATAAAGATATATTGTCAAGCCAGATAGACAACAACAACAACAACAAAGAAGCAACAAGAAAAACATTAACGAGAACAACAACAACCGAAGTAACAACAACAAACAAACACATTAAGATTTTCAGTATACCTATACGAAATCTTTCATTTTATTATCGTTATTAGACGAATACATTAAGTTTAGAAAGGGTCTGTGGGAGTCAAAGGGTCGATCTTACCCCTCGGAGACAAAGAGACAAAGATAAATGCAGTAGAGACGCTATGTTTGTGAAAGCGTTAACAAGAAGGAGAAGAAGAAGAACAACAACAACAACAGCAACAGCAAATACCACCACAACAACAATAAACAGCCAATCTATTATAATTATTGAGGGTGTTGCTATGATCACTTACTGTACACTGATGGGTATTAGTTTATGTTCCTTAATTAATTCCCCTTTGATCTTTCCCTCCTGTTATTATAAAAGTCTTGATTGGTCCCAGGCACCATAGATTATATATCATAAACACACATACACACCGGGAAAAACACACACACACACACACACACACACACACACACACACACACACACACACACACACACACACAGCCCGTAGCCTAGTAGGTAGAGCTCTCGTCTCACACACGAGGGGTCGGGGGTTCAATCCCCGGCCGGGCGGAGACAAATTGGGCTTGTCTCCTTTCATGTGTTAGCCTCAGTTCACCTAGCTGTAAATAGGTACCTGGAATAAGTGGACGACGTTGTGACGTCCCATCTGGGGTTGGCAAAAATGGTACAAGGCGAGATGGTATCATATGGTTCACCTAAGCTGATGGCTACCTAAGCCTTCGGGCGAGACGGTACCGTCTATAGTGAGAATGGTACCATACAGATCCACCCTAAGCCTTCGTTTCTGTTGTCGCCAATTGGCTAAATACAGACTACACACACATCCACAGCCATTCCAACAGTATATAAAACACTTAACATTAATTTCACGCAATACATTCCCAGTTAAGGAGGCGCGATAATAATGAGCTTAGCTCGCATTGCGTGGATTCCCCTTGACGAACAAGTAACTGAGTAACACACACACACACATATCGCATCACACTGTGCACACGCACACACACACACACACACACACAACACATATTTGCACACACACACACTTCATAGTATACAGACAAACACACACATCAAATCACACTATTTACACATCACTCACACACACACACAGACACACACACACACACATCATATCACACGCGCGCACACAACACTACACACACACACACACACACACACACACACACACACACACACACACATCACACTATGCACAGACACATCACACTACACACACACACACACACATATCACACAGACACATTAAACTACACACACACACACACACACACACACACACACACACACACACACACACACACACACACACACACACACACACACACACACACACACACGCACACGCACGCACACACACACTGTTCTCTTTGCTGTGTGTGACTTTGAGGGTGGGGGAGTCACCTTTCAACCTGGGACCAATTAAGACTTTTATAGTGACGTTAGGAGGACACACACATCAAGGCCAGGTTTATTAAGGGGGGTCACCGGCTTTTTTTTTTTATCTTTCTCTCCTTTTCTCTCTTTCCTTGGCTTGTATCCATTCGACCCCATTCAGCCAACTGTTTTAAAACGTTTATCCCCATCTAGCTGTCGATTTCTTCCTGGCGAGCGATAGCGAGCCAGCATTGTATGGAGAAATCCGGCTTCGCCGGAGACATGTTTCTATCGAAATATTTACAAATTTAGCTTGCTGTTAAAACAAAAATATATATGCTGGCTCACTACCGCTCGCCAGGAAAATATTGACACCTGGATGGGAGTAAACATCTTAAAACAATAGGCTGAATGGGGCCGAATGGATACAAGCCAAAGAGAGAGGGAGAGAAAGAGAAAAAAAGCGAGGTGGGCCCCCTTAAGACTTTTATAGTGACGCCAGGAAGGAATACACATGAAGGCCAGGTGTGTTAGTGGAAGTGAAAAATGGAACCCTTAGATTGGCCGACTAGGGTAACACTGATAAACAATGATGATAGTTGTGTTTGTTGATTCATTTATTATTGTTATTAATTCTGAAGCGGCGTTTGTTGATGTTGAAGCTTTAGTTCGTGTTGTCATTGTAGTTGTTGCTGTTGTATTTTTCAGGCTGGATTTCATAATCACTCGCATACAAGCAGGTCACCTCACCTAGGCTGTAGTTTGAAAACAATATATATATATATATGTTTATATTCACTTAACAAAATACAAATTAAAAGATTAGTTAGATATGATATATCTGATGCAATGTAAATAATGTCCTAGAATGGTTATACGGTTAGAAATCACCCCCCATACTCCCCATTCCACTACGCTTTGTGAGAGACTCCCTTCCGGTAATTATCAAATACTTTACTTGCATAATTAACACCTCAATAATAACAGGATCTTTCCCTTCTGCATGGAAACACTCCATAGTCGTACCAGTCTTTAATCAGGTAACGTGGATGAAGCCTCTACAGTAATTACCGTCCAATATCACTGTTGTCTATTCTCTCTAAGATACTTGAAAAGATTGCGGCATCACAACTGATGGAGTACTTGGAAGGGAATCATCTCCTTAGCAATACCCAGCATGGTTTTAAACGTAATCTATCTACTGAAACTGCCCTCCTTACTCTCACATCTAAATTATATGAAAACCTTGATAATAAGAAGCTATCTCTGATTTTGCTCTGCGACCTATCCAAGGCATTTGACAGTGTGTCTCATAATAGTTTAATTAATAAATGCATAAAGATTGGAGTAGATCCTTTCTGGTTCAATAGCTACTTGAGTATGAGAACTCAATCTGTCCGAATAGGTGATTTTATATCTGACAAGCTGGAGATTTCCTATGGAGTACCTCGGGGATCCGTACTCGGTCCCATTTTGTTTACTATATATGTGAATGACATTTCTCAAATAATAAAAAATTGTCATGTTATACAATATGCTGACGACACTCAATTGATTCACACGGGTAGAATCGAGGATATAAATGACTTAGTTCACAGAAGCGAAGAAACCCTTGGTCGTATTAAAGAATACTTCAATACTAACGGTTTAATGGTAAACACCAAAAAACCTCAATGTATGTTCATAGGCACGAGAGGAATCCTGTCACGGATCCCACGAGGTACTCACAGGCAGATTGATGGAACTCAAATATTTCCTAGCATTCATTAAAGAACTTGGGTATTTATTTTGATAACAACATGATTTTTGACTCACACATTGATGAAATGAGTAAAAAAGTTTGCGGTGTTCTTATGTATATCAACCGTATACAAGATAATATTAGCAGAGACACAAGGATATTAGTAGTTCAGTCTCTTGCATTAAGTATTATGAATTATGGTCTAATGGTATGGGGTGCAACAAACTCCTCACAAATGGAAAGGGCACAGCAACTTCAAACTTCGCTGCTAAGGTAGCAATAGGAGGCGTTTCTAAATACGACCATGTAACACCTTGTATAAAAACTTAGATGGCTAAAAATGCAACAAAAGCATAAGTACGACTTGGGTATCACAACTCATTCAATAATAAATAAAGGAATTCCCAACTGGCAATTCTCCCTGCCAACAGTAAGAGGCATTTACAATGTCAATACGAGGCAACAGCAGAACTTATATGTTCCTAAAGCCAATACAAGTATCGGAGCCAAATCACTCAAAGTTGCTGGGCCAAAATTTTGGAATAGTCTCCCTCCTAGCATAAACAATACTATCTCCGCACACTCCTTTAGGTCGCAGTTGAAAGGTTTTCTCTTGAATATCCAACATACGTATTAGCATGACTACAATGTAAATAATTTTAGTAATAAATGTATAGATTTTTTAAATTTAGTGTAGCTGCTTTCTTTCTTTCTTTCTTTCTTTCTTTCTGGTTATGTCTCCAGCCTCGGGACCGTCGACTTTTCAGTAGCCCATAACTTTTATAGTGACGTCAGTTGAGGCACATCAAGGAGATGTCTTTGGGAATTGACAAATGTACCCCTTAAATTGGATGGCCAGAATACAACTGAATTTGCATGTCGTATTTTTATTTTATTTATTTATTTTTTTATTTACATTTCTTATTTTTTATTATCTATACCCTGTACATTATTGGTAGGTCAGAAATATTGCCTCTTAACCTCTGTATCTCAAAAAGGACTTCATTAATAGAATTAATTGTTCTACCAATTGGGAAGAGTCAGCCAAGGCATATAATATGTGGTTATTTACAGCCCATATGCTCTAGCGCTCTTTAAGCAACAGAGGATAGAGGTCACAAGTTGCCTACCTATGATGAACAGGGTATAGTGTTCATAAACATTTTATATATATATATATATATATATATATATATATATATATTTTATTTTATTTTTTTTTTTTTTTTTTTTCTGTCATAGTTATGTTTTAGGATGCGATGTCTAAATAAGTTGCTGCTATTTAGTGCATGCAAATACAAATGAAGCAACCAAGATCTTTAAATCTTCATTCGAAAATCGTAGGGTTTCGATGTGAGTTACGGGCTACTGAAAAGCCTGCAGTCCCAAGGTTGGAAATAATTAAACATGAAAACTGAAAAAGAAACTCAATCTGATAAATATGGTCTATGTCAGGTAATGTTGTTGGTGTTGTTGAGGTAAGATCTATTGTAAGGTGGGTCATGTCATCGTACGGACGGTCCCACCTTCCATATCCAACAAAGACCAACCAATCAGCATTATTCCGACAACCAATCAGTGACGAAACATAAAGGGCAGGCTAAATTTTCCAGTCTTAATATTTCACATATGAACCTCCTGAAGCCAGAGCTATTGCAGTATATAGTACGAATATATATATATATATATATATATATATATATATATATATATATATATATATATATATATTGCAACTAATAGAACTTTATGAAGAATGCTCATAAAGTGAGAGATAACACGAGCCGAAATTGCTATCGAATTGCTCTTGCGTTCGATTTTGTTTCGCTCCAGAGCATTTCACAAACAAAGTTTGATGAGTTATGGATACACTTTCGTAAAAAAAATACATGCAAAAGTACAAATATAACCATAGATAGCTGTGCGACCACGATAGCTCTGACAAACTTTAGGCTAAGGCTGTTTTTTTTTTACACGTTTTGCTATTGATAAATCTTGTTGACATTCCCACATTCGTATGTAAACAACTTGTAGAGGTTTTGTACCGCTGTATAAATGTAAATAATAATTAATTATTATTTTACTTTGATCATATAGTGATTGTCGTCATAGAATGAGTTAGGCCTACTAAAGATATATTGTTTCTTAATTTCCAATTAAATTTACCAGCGGCGTGAATTACCAGACAAACAATAACAAGCCTAATCTCCAAATAACTGTGTACTTAGTACTGCCACGGGGTCCATCTGGTGTTGGGTGTTATATGTTATGTGTTGGGTGTAATTGAAATTGGCTTATTATGACTTATTAAATGAGAACAAGAGGAGACACATCAAGGGAAGATCAATTTGGAAATACAAAATACATATCTCATTATGTGTGACCAGAGCACCATTAGTATATACGAATAATAGCTTTCTATTATTATAAATATTATTATTATTATTATTATTATTATTATTATTATTATTATTAGTATTATTTTAATTATTATTATTATGGCTGTTGTTAGTTGTAGTAGCATAATTGTTTATGCATAAATATAATTATTTTTATTTTTATTATTAATATTATTTGTACTGGTTATTCTTAGTCCTGGAGGCTCTGTCAAGGGACTTTAGAACAGGATTCCCATGGGAGTTGTTATATGCAGATGACCTAGTGCTTTTCGTAGATAGTGCTCAGGAAGCGGAGGTACAGTTTCATAGATGGAGGTAGGGTATGGCATACAAGGGACTAAGAGTTATTATAGATAAAACAAAGGTCCTGATCAGTATAATAATAATGTATACACCACTATTGTCCAACACCATATGGCACCACAGACACTTTAGACTTGCGGGCGCCTCTGGCACCCAGGCCTGTGGAGGCAGCAAGTCCTTCAGTTCACACCAGACTCTCACATCACCAACCAGCGTCTCGGCGCTCCTGTACTCAACCCTAGCCAATAAAGGATTGAAGAGTACTGGTGTTATATCTCCATTCATCTTTATTATATGGCGCAGTATATATCAGTATCTGAACCTACATGGAGAACCTGCACTACCTAGCTGAGGCTGCAGCTGCTGTGGAAGCCGGCTTGCCGCCATGCGGTCCCTACCCGGCTACATCTACCTCCCAACCGGTCGAGCCTTCATTGCCCGATGCCCTGTCTCCATACCCATCCATCATCTACTTGAATGAAAGGATCGACGCCCTCCAATCGAGTATCGCCACCTTTCTACAGCATCACCAGGACCAGCAGCATCTACAACTACAACATCGCCCCGCGACAGCTCCACCACCGCCCCGCCAGGATCTACAACATCGCCCCGCGACAGCTCCACCACCGCCCCGCCAGGATCTCCAGCCCCACCAGCCTCTACAACATCAGCCCCAGGCCAGTAATGTTACCCACCAGGCTGACCCATCCTTTGCCTCACACCCCACCAGTGATACACTTATTCATCCCTCTACACAGACACCCACACCTCATATATCTCCCCATGTCTCAGTGCCCCACCATATGCCAGTTACCCATGTCTCAGTGCCCCACCATATGCCAGCTACCCATGTCTCAGTGCCCCACCATATGCCAGTTATCCATGTCTCAGTGCCCCACCATATGCCAGTTATTCCCCACATGTCTTTATTACATATGAACATGACCAATCCCCTTACCCACCCTCTCAAGAGCGAACATCCCACACCCTCCCCAACTGACGGCCAGGCCCACACTGGTGTCGGTAGCGACGGTCGGTATTACGGCGGCCATTATGCCCCCCCTGGCTATCGTACGGCTGGCACCAACCCTCACGGCGCAGCCCCTTCTGCGCATGACGTCATCATACCACCACCACCTCAAGTCTCTTCCTACCCAGCCCAGCCACGCCCCGCCCCGCCCCGCCGGGCTGCCCCTACGCGGCCCCAGGCCGCTTTACATATGCCGGGACACGCCCTACGCAAATTCTGGGCTGATTGGGAGGTCTACAAGCGGCTCGTCCTTCTACCACCTCACGAGGCTACCATCGAGCTCTACCAGACGTGCGACCCTGCCCTTCAGAGCGCCATATTTGCTCACAATCAGGCGTTCTCCTCATTGCCAGAAATCGACCTAGCAACTCTCATCACACAACTCGTCCACCGACAACGGAACCGCGCAGCCGCTCGCCACCACTTCCGGTCTCTTCTCCAACAACCTACTGAACAGATCCGGGACTACGTCACACGTATTACGGAGGCCACTTTGGACTGTGGCTTTACCTGACCCTGTTGCCACACTGATGTCTCTGACGAACACATACGGGACCAAGTGACTATCGGGATTAGTGATTCGTCCCTTCAGCAAGATGTTTTAACTAAAGACCGCACCCTACCTACCTTACAAGATGTTATCAACTACTGTGTGGGGTTCGAATCTGCGGCACTCGATCAGACGGCAATGCAACCGGGGGTACATGCTGTGAAATCACCATACCAGCGTCTCAAGAGTACTTACCCACGCCCCGCCCCTATCCAACCCCCCGCCCAACCCACTCAGCCCCCGTCGCCCGCCCCACCACCTCCCCACGTCGGCCCCACTTCATCTCCCACACGTTGCTCCGGGTGTGGCCTATCTTCACATTCACAAGCCCAACGATCTTCGAAGTGTCCTGCATGGGGCAAGACCTGCACGGCGTGTAATAAACCTAACCACTTTGCCAAGGTTTGTAAATCCACCTCTTCCCAGTGCAGTGGGTGCGGCCTATCCACACACTCTCGAGCCGAACGCCCATCCAAATGCCCTGCTTGGGGCAAGACCTGCCCGTCGTGCAACAAACTCAACCATTACTCCACAGTTTGTCATTCCACGCCCTCACCTTCATCCGCGGCTGTTATCATTGGTACTATCAAACAGGCTGTTAACAAACCACCACCCGCACGGCTCCCCTCCTTGCCCATTACCATTTCTACTGCCATGTCGCCCCACTCTCACCCCACCAGCGTCACGGCCCACCCTGACACGGGCGCCCAAGTATCTGTGGCTGGTTTGCAATTACTACGGGCACTGGGCCTCCAACGCCACCACCTACAGCCTACTCACCAACGGATCACGGCCGTGGGGGGTCACACTCTCCAGGTCCTGGGTTATATGCCGACTACCATTACCGCCACCGACGTTGCCGGCACCCCCTACACTACTGATGATGATATTTTTATTATTCAGGCACAGTCACCGTTCTTTATTAGCATTTCAGCTTGTAGGGCACTACATATCATCCCTCCCGACTTCCCCACACCTACCCCCTGCATGGCCGCCCACACAGCCCAACCACCACCCACCTTGACCAGGACCCCTCCACCACACCGGCCCACTTCCCTCCCCTTCCCACCTAACGACCTGCACCTGTCTGACCTTCGTGACTGGTTCTTGTCACAGTTTGCATCTTCAGCATTTAACACCACCAGCGGCCCACTCCCCACGATGTCTGGCCCTCCCATGCACATCCACATCAAGCCTGGCGCATCTCCACGTGCCGTGCACACCCCTGCCCCTATACCACATCATTGGAAGGCCCAGGTCAAAGCAGATCTCGACAGGGACGTCGCACTGGGCATTATTGAGCCTGTCCCCATCGGTACCCCTACTACCTGGTGTTCTAGGATGGTGGTGGTCGCCAAGAAAACTGGACAACCCCGCCGTACAGTTGACCTGCAGGCACTCAACCACGCCTGCCTTCGGGAGACACATCACACCCCGAGCCCATTCAACTTGGCCCAATCCATCCCTGCAGGCACTCGTAAGACGGTCCTAGATGCCTGGAATGGATACCATGCTGTTCTACTCGACGAATCCAGCAGGGAGGCTACGACTTTTATCACGGAATTTGGGCGTTACAGGTATATCAGGGCCCCTCAAGGTTACTTGGCAGCTGGCGACGCCTATACCCGACGCTTCGACGCAATCATACAGGCTGTCCCTCGTAAGGTGAAGTGTGTCGACGACTCCCTTTTGTGGGACTCTTCAGTCGAGGAGGCATTTTGGCACACTTTTGATTACCTGGCCCTCTGTGCAACCAACGGTGTCACTTTCAACCCTGACAAGTTTACCTTCGCCGCCCCTTCAGTTGACTTCGCCGGACTCACCATCACAGACACTGGAATTAAGCCATGCACGTCCATGATTAAGGCCATCCGTGACTTTCCCACGCCCACAGACATAACGGGAGCCCGGTCGTGGTTTGGTCTCGTTGAACAGGTCGCCTGGGCCTTCAGCATCAAACCGGAAATGGCGCCCTTCCGGGAACTTGTGCAGTCCAAAACCCCCTTCCACTGGGATGAGGCACTCGACCGTACCTTTGCCACATCTAAGGACCACATCACACACCTGGTTGAGGAAGGGGTCTGCTCCTTCGAGATCGGCAGACCCACGTGCCTCGCCACAGACTGGAGCAAAACCGGCCTTGGCTTCCTCCTACTCCAACAACATTGTTCCTGCCCCACCGCATCTGCCCCCACCTGTTGCAAGGTCGGTTGGAAACTTATCTTCGCCGGCTCCCGTTTTACCACACCTGCGGAGTCCCACTACGCACCCGTCGAAGGCGAGGCTTTAGCAGTGGCTGACGCCCTTGACAGATGCAGAATGTTTGTCCTGGGCTGCCCTGACCTCGTCGTCGTCGTGGACCACAGACCTCTACTGCACATCCTTAACGACCGGTCCCTTGACAACATACCAAACCCTCGCCTGTTCAAGATTAAGGAACGTACCCTACGATACCAGTTCATCATTCAACATACGCCTGGCAAATGGCACCGCGGCCCTGACGCTGTCTCCCGCTACCCGACCAGGCCCTCCGCGGACGCCCATGATGTGCATAGTGCGGCTGCCAGCGAGCTCGATATCCACTCAGTTGCCTTGGCCTCCCTCACCATGCTCGCCGCCATACCTGACCCAGTTGTATCATGGTCTGACCTTAAATCTGCCGGCCAACAAGACAGCGAGTATACCTCCCTTCTTCAGACCATCCCCGAGGGCTTCCCGGACTCCAGAGAGGCGACCCGCCCCACAACTACGACAGTTCTGGGGTGTTAGAGACCGCCTCACTTCCGTCGACGGGGTAGCCCTCATGGATCAACGACCAGTCATCCCCCATCATCTTCGGTCCAGAGTTCTCGAGGCCCTTCACTCAGCTCATCAGGGTATGACTGGCATGAAGGCCCGTGCACGTGCGAGTGTTTACTGGCCAGGTATTGACAAGGCCCTACGCAACTGCCTGGATACCTGCCACTACTGCCGCGCCCACGCCCCGTCCCAGCCGAAAGAGCCACTCATGTCATCTGACCCACCCCAATGGCCATACGACCAGGTAGCCACCGATTTTTTTCAGCACCAGGGCAAACACTACCTGGTCTACGTCGATCGCTTCTCCAGCAATGTCCACATCTTCTACCTGCCACCAGGTAAATGTGATGCTCACCACCTCATCTCGGCGTGCCGTACCCTCTTCACCCACTACGGAGCACCCCGGGTACTGGCGAGCGATGGTGGGCCCTAGTTCACAGCCGGGGACTTCCAAGAATTCCTGGCACATTGGGGTGTGTCACAGCGGGTCAGCTCTGCGTTCTACCCTCAGTCTAATGGCCGCGCCGAGCTGGCTGTTAAAGCAGCCCGCCGCATCATCGCGGACTGTACATCCC
This sequence comes from Lithodes maja, assembly GCA_037953745.1. Classification (NCBI taxonomy): domain Eukaryota; kingdom Metazoa; phylum Arthropoda; class Malacostraca; order Decapoda; family Lithodidae; genus Lithodes; species Lithodes maja. Next base: position 1,777 of record JBAKBP010031200.1, on the reverse strand, counting down.
CCACTGGCTCTCTAGACAACAACGCCGCAGCCCGCGCCCTCCTCCAATACAGGAACACACCCCTCTCGACCATTGACAAGTCACCAGCTCAACTTCTCTTCGGCAGGGCCCTACAGGACCACGTCCCCTGCAATCCTGCACTTCTCCACCTCCACCCCCAGTGGCTTCTCTCGGCTGAAGCTCGTGAGGCAGCCCTTTTTCACCGTAACGCTGCCCTAGCCACATACTATAATGCTTCAGCCCGGCCTTTATCACCATTCCACGTCGGTGACCGGGTCTCCGTCCAGAACCAGGGGGGCAACAACCCGACACGGTGGAACAAGACTGGCACTGTAGTGGAGGTGCATCCACACCGCCAGTATACCATCCGGGTGGATGGGTCGGGGCGAGCCACGCTCCGCAACCGCCGCTTCCTACGACAGCTTCGTCTACCGCCCTCCACTCAACCTACACCGCCCGACTCCACCATCGCCTCGTCGGACGCCAATAGGGGGGGGGGGAGATATAATAATAATGTATACACCACTATTGTCCAACACCATATGGCACCACAGACACTTTAGACTTGCGGGCGCCTCTGGCACCCAGGCCTGTGGAGGCAGCAAGTCCTTCAGTTCACACCAGACTCTCACATAACCAACCAGCGTCTCGGCGCTCCTGTACTCAACCCTAGCCAATAAAGGATTGAAGAGTACTGGTGTTATATCTCCATTCATCTTTATTATAATCAGTTGAGTAGGACGCGGAGCTATGGAAAGAAGCGGTGACTATCCATGTGCAGTATGCGGGAAGGGGGTGGGAAGTAACTCAATTCAATGTTGCGTCTGTAATGACTGGGTACACGAGATGCAGTGGTGCAAGAGGATATTTGACGAGAATCATAGACTTTGAATGTGTAGTGTGCAATGGAAAACTTGTGTTGAATGACTCGCCTGTTATTGTTGATTTCGACAGTGTAGCGCTAGAGTTTGTGAATATATTCTGCTACTGGGGCGATATGGTTTCCGCTGAAGCTGGCTCCATCACTAAAGTCAGAAGTGGCTGGAGGAATTTTAGAGAGTTGTTTCCACTACGACCAAGAGAGGATTTTCAATTCACCTTCAAGGGAAGGGTATACCTCATGTGTTAGGAGTGCGATGACCTATGCCTCGGAGACGTGACCGGTTAAAGCGGAGGATATCAATAGAATTGAACAGAATGAGAAGAAAATAGTGAGATGGATATGCGGGGTTAACCTTAGGGACGTGGTAAGGAGTGAGGAATTAAGAAGGCGTCTGGGCATTAAAAGTAGCAGTGAAGTGATGCGCACGAGCCAATTTGGTTGGTTTGGACTAATGGAGAGAATGGATGATCAGAACTGGGTGAATAATTAGACCTAGAAAGACGTGGGATCAGGTACTCCGGTCTGATCTTAAAATATAGAACTGGACAACAAAGGCAACCCTTGACAGGGTCGCCTGGAAAGCCGCCATTTAGGACGTGACACTGTAACCACACTCTGTGGACGAAGTGGTCTCTAAACTTGTATGTATGAATTTATGTTTAATAATGATGATGATGATCCTATTGTTGTTGTTGTAGTGCTTTGTCAGGGAAACTTTATTAGCACTCCTTGACATTGAGAGGTCTTTTTAATTTTTGTTTTCATTATCATACGAGAAATGTACTGTACTGTACACAAATTAACCCATGTAACTATTAATAATCGTACCGGTACCTCTATTTTAAGAGTTGGGGATATTCTCAACTGGCCCTCTCAACTGGCCCCACCATGCAC
>JBAKBP010031199.1:0-24743 GCA_037953745.1 Lithodes maja | reverse complement strand
CTGTAACTAAAAGGGCTAGAGCAAATGGGCTGTAAATTGCCACACTTAATCCCTGGCTGACTCTTCCCACGTGGTTGAAATATTAGGTCAATTACTCTAGTCGTTTATGAGTTATAGAGGTTAGTAGTAAAGATTTTTGGCCTAACTATAATGGATGGACTATAATTGAGTTTTACATTTAGCCTATTCTGTTTATACACGATAGCGATATACGACCCTGTTTTTAGGAGCATTTGTGGCTCCCAACACTACCACATGGATCTTAGAGGTGGCAAGGTGGTCCCAAGGCTTCCACGTGGCTGCTGTGTCCAAGTTGGGGATTCTCCTCCGTTTTCACTACCAAGAGTGTCGCGAGCCGTGGCATAACCAGTAGAGCGTCGGCTGCTGATCAAAGGGTCGGCGAATCGACTCTGCACTGTCAAAGTGTTATTGGTAGATGTCAAGCCCGGGCAACTTGACCTAGTGATTCATGACAACTCCTAATGTTCATGGCCACCCCTTCTCGGGAATTACGGCCCTGGCAAAAAAATATACAGTATAGAAAATAGAGTATCACCTTTGGGTGACCAAGGCATATAGGATTCAAACTACACCGAAAGCTTTCTCCAGCAACCCCACCCAAGACCTAATTCAAGAGGTAGGATCCAGTGGCCTTCTGTACTACTACAACAACAACAACAACAACAACAACAAAAATAATAATGTGAAGAGGATATTTTTTTCTGGATCCCCTTTTCCTTCAAGAAACAAGATTTATATTAAGATTTTAAGGAGTTTAGGCCTACCGGTACCTCATTAGTTTGGTGATTTTAGGACTTTCCACCCAATTTGTCAATTTCAAGACCTTTCATGCCATTTAGGAGTTAATTTTTCCTGGCGAGCAATAGCGATCCTACAATTTAAAAAGAACTGGCACCGAAGAATGTAGAAATTTATGCTAAGAGTTGTGTTAGCGGGTGTACCATCCGCTTTGTTTACATAGTCGCACTCTTGCAGTTACATTCGCATCTAATTTGACTGCTTGTTTATTTTTATGGTGGGGTGAGGGGGGCACAGCCCCCCTCACCCCATTATTGTATCCCATGGCCAGGTGTTGGGTTAATTGTTTTTGGCCTATTATCTTCCGTTTGATACATTTTTTTTTTTTTTTTTTTTTTTCTATGTGATTGAGGGAGGCAAAAGGCATAACTGCCTATAGTGAGTGCCTCCCCCATAGTTGAAAGAGTGACAGGGCCAAAATCAAGGGACGTTCGAGCCAAAATGCCTGGACACACAGTTTGAAGCAATTTAAGTCATAGGAAGAGGGAAAGACTGATTCTGGGAGAGAGTTCCAGAGCTCAGCTGTTGAGTAGAAGAAAGTTTGAGAGTAACGTTTCACTCTTGGGTTGGAGAGTTGCACAGAGTAGGGGTGGGATTGAGTTGCAAGACGGGTACCACGTGCCCTACGTAAAGGAGGTGGTATGCACTGGGATAGCTCTGAGGAACACTAAGTGATGGTTGTGCCATCAGAGTGGGAAAGGGGAGGGAAAGATGAGGAAGCGAAATTGTTGGAGAGGTTTTTGGCTAGATGCCAGAAAGGTTGGGAAGAGCTAGAGTTGGATAGTTCAGTGCATTTATTATTGATGAAAGAGTGTTTGGCAAGTCGAAGAACAGATTTGGCTTGATTCCGGGCAGAAACATAGGAAGAATGAGAGTCTTGAGTTTTAAGGCGTCGGTACCGTTTGAATGCTTCCTCCTTATTGCGGACAGCAGTAGAACAGGCATGAGTAAACCAAGATTTTTTAGCATTAGTCTGAGAGAAAGAGAATGGAATGTATGCTTCCATGCCCGATAGGATTACCTCGGTAATGCGTTCAGCACTCTCCAAGAGTCCTCGGCCATGGAAGCAGAAATCATTCCATGGGAAATCAAAGAAGTACTGCCGGAGAGCCTCCCAGTCGGTAGCGCCAAAGTGCCACAAGCGCCGCCGGCTAGGAGGATCGGGTGGCCGTACTGGAGAGATAGGACAGGTGACAGAGATAAGTTTATGGTCGGAGGAGCCCAAAGGAGAGAAAAGATCGACAGTATAAGAAGAAGGGTTAGAAGTTAGAAACGAATCAAGAATGTTGGGGCGATCTCCGATGCGATCCGGGATACGGGTGGGTTGCAGAACTAACTGCTCTAGGTCATTTAGGATAGAAAAGACGTAGGCTTGTTCACCAGGTGGATCAGTAGTGTAAGAGGAGAGCCATTGGCGGTGGTGAACGTTGAAATCTCCTAAGATGGAGATTTCTGAGAAAGGAGAAATGGATAGAATGTGTTCCACTGTAGAGTTTAGATAGTCAAAGAATTTGGGAAAGTTGGTAGAGTTAGGGGAAAGATAGACAGCACAGAAATATTTAGTAAGAGAATGACAGGAAAGTTTGAGCCATAAAGTTGAGAATTCAGAGGAGTCTAAATCGGGAACACGAGAGCAAGTGAGTTTGTTGTGCACATATGCACAACATCCACCTTTGGCTTTGAAACTAGGATAGAGAAAGTAGGAAGATACAGAGAAGGGGCTGCTGGATGTTACTATAGACACCTGAGTTTCGGTGAGGAAGAGAAGATCAGGTTTGTAGGAGGAGAGATGGTGCTCAACAGAGTGAAAGTTAGAGGAAAGTCCGCGAATGTTGCAGAAATTAAAAGAAAGAGTAACAGGCCGAGGTCCAGGTAATTGTGTGGGGTCGTCAGGGGATGGTCGGTCGGGTGTGGGGGCATTCATGGTCCCCCCCCCCCCCCCCCCGGGGACTCCGAGGCTGGGCTAGAATTCATAATTTTGTTTTTTTAAATTTTGGTGTGGAGGAATGAAGTGTAGTGTGCATGTTTAGTATAGTGAAGTGGATAGGAGGAGGAGGTGTTTGTGAGAGCTAGCTGGATTGCTCTCAGTGTAAATGAGGCACAAAGAAAATCAGTAAGAGAGGCCAAGCAAATGAAACAGGAGTTCCAGCGACTCTTTATCACATGCCTATAACCTCACCTGGGTCTAGCCCTGATCGATTGGTGCCTACAATCTCCCCACGGGAGAAGCCCCCCTCAACTATTGGTAATTTGGGTAGGACCACTTGTACTTAATAACTTAATTAATTTGTCTTTTATTTAATTATTTAACTAATTTGTGTTTTATTTTCAGCAACTCTGTGTGAGAACTCAACCGAGCACCCAACCAGCACCAGCACAACTACTACCACCACCACCATCACCACCACTACTGGGAGTCCTCTGCCCACCGTCCACCACCCACACCACACCACACACCACCTCCACCGCACCACCCACAGCAACAGAACCCCCACGCCCACTACGCCCACCCACACCCACACCCGCTGCCTGCAAGTCCGCCCAGAAACCAGGGGACTGAAACTCGGAAGGTACATTTCAACCTTTCCAACAGCAACAGCCGCGCAGACAAGGAACGAGAGGGAGTGTGTGAGGCCCGGAACGAGGAGGTAGGAGTACAAAGGAGGAAGACGAGGATGTAGACTCGGTTTCACTAGCCCTTTCAATCAGATGACGGTTAATTACTTTAGTAAGGGGAGTTTTTGTTTTGGACCACCCTTCTCCCACATGTTTAGCCCCATTAGTTTTGAGATTTTAAGATGTTTGCCCCATTAGTTTGGTTGGTTTTTCATACCTTTCGCCCTATTTCTTTTGCATAGGGTCTCATTTGCCAGCCTTACCTCTAGGAAGCAAAGGACTAGAGACCATATAATTTAATGATATATTTGTTATTATTTATTTAGTTTTTATTCTGCTCCTTTGATTGACCTCCAAGTTTTAAAAGCCCCCCCCCCCCCCTGTGAGATAAATTTGTACATTTTTAATTAGAAAAAAGTCTCAGAGTAAAGCCGGTATCACACGAGAGCTTTTATAGGCAACATTCGATAATCATAATTTTTCTGGCAACATTTCTGGAATATTTTACCCTGGTATTGGAAACTAGACTTGCTAGATGAATTTAGGTGGCCGAAATATTCTAAATGTTGACCTCATAAGCTGTCAGACCAGTGTTGAGGATAAATGTTGAGTGAAAAAACGCTCGTGTGATACCGGCTTTAGCTAAAGTGAAGAACAAACCAGTGTCATCTGTCTGAAAGGGTTAATTTGCTACCCACCGTAGTGCATGGGAAGCAAGCAAGCGCAACACATGCAGATTTAAGAGTCACTACCATGCTTGTTAAGACACAAACCACCTCTTAGTTTAATAGATGATAGACTATCTGCCGCCACACAAGTTATAGTCTTACTCACTACATGAGCAAGTTAATCTGTTTCTCAAGCAAACTAATCGCACACATAACAACGCACATAAACCCCTGTACACAACAACCCCGCCTAGTCTGCCACATTGTTTGCCCACCCGCCTGGTACACAAGAACAGCATGATAACTGCCTCTTGTCACCTAGGTCTGATTTCCTTTCCCATCATTGTTGGTGGAATGTATTGTAGTTTTGCCATATTCCTAGACAGTCTATAAGATACCGGTATGCTAGTTGTTATAATTGCAATCAGAATACCGCAATAGTATTATAATCTAAAACTTGCAAAATAAACAAACCAAAACTGGGACGACACAAGATAAACGCAAAGGAACTAATCAAAATTGTTATGTGGAAATAATGCTTAATACAATATAATTTGAAATAAAAGAACACAATCCACTTCCGAGTTTCAGGTTATAAGGAAGTTGGAGCTGTAGACATCGATATTAAGCAGAATTATCAGCTAGAATACGGTCATAGAAAATTTATATATACAGTACATAAAACTAGATTTCCCAAACTTTATACAGTATGTATCACAAACTTACCTTATGTTTGTCTTTCTGTTATTTCCACATAGCGATTTTGATTAGTTCTTTTCCGTTTATCTTGTGTGGTCCCAGTTTTTGTTTGTTTGTTTTGCAAGTTTTACATTATAATTACAGTATATCCATGTTTACTGCTCCAACTTCCTTATAGCCTGAAATTCGCAAGTGGTTAATTACAACAACTAGCGTATGACACTGACTGGTTAGGAATACGGCCGAGGTATAGTAATTACCAGCGACAGTGATGGGGTTAGACTAGGAAGACGGGCCATCATCTGCACTTTCACCGAGCACTTCGACTAACCTCAACACTTTCACCGAGCACCTCGACTAACCGCAATTTGACTGACTCACTTAGCTTGGACGGCACTCATGGTTTATAGTGCATTTTGGAACGACAAGGAGGAACGAACAGAATTTATTATTTAAAGTTTGTTTATTTACATACTATACACATAGTTTTAAAGACTGAGTGATCCATACAGAGTGCAGTCTCAGTCTTATGTCTATGTTAACTAAAATTTAAATAAAGGCATACAAAATTGAACAAAAGTAAACCGCCCTTTGAAGCTGTTTTATTGATCATAACAAAAAGTAAACAAACCCGAACTGCAAATTTTAATAGCTCTTCGTTGTGGTTCCAAAATGCGCTATTAGTGACAACTGATTGACTAACTGACTTATTGAATTAAGAACTTATTCATTGAGTGATTAAGGAGGCCCACCTCGTTTTTTTTCTCTCTCTCTTGGTTGTATCCATTCGGCCCCATTCAGCCTACTGTTTTAAGACGTTTATCCCCATCCAGGTGGTGATTTTTCCTGCCGAGCAGTAGCGAGCCAGCATATTTAAAAAAAAATTGACAGCAGGCTAAATTTATACATTTTTCGATAGAAAAATTTCTCTGGTGAAGTCGGATTTCTTCATGCAATGCTGGCTCGCGATAAAGGAAGAAATCGACACCTGGATGGGGATAAACGTCTTAACCCCTTCGGCACCGCGCGGCCATCCCGCTCAGTAGGCCTACATACCGCTCCCTCCCACCCTGCCTTCATCCCTCCCACGCGCATTATCCACCCACTAAACCTTGCCAAATACCCATTAATTTGTATAGTAGAGTAGTTAGGTACAACAGGTTAGCAGTATTAGAAGTATTAGAAGTAGTAGTAGTATCAGTAGTCGAAGTTATCAAATGTTCCCTACTAAATACACGTAAATAATAATAATGATGATAATAATAATAAATGGCATAATAATGCGTATGAAGACCAAGATGGCGAATGCATGGAGACACAAAAGCACTATAATCCTGTGTGGGTGGGGCCTAGGGGAAAACTGGGCCCTGGGGAAAAAATCTGCCTCTCATTAGTCGAGCCTCGGTGACGTCACAGGGCTCTGGTTGGCTGCTGGGGAAAGGGGCGGAGCTTCCTATATCCCCAGTGTGACATACAGTACCGTAGATAGAGCCCCAGACAGCAAAACCGACTGGCAGCATTTCTTTTAATTTATCACGTACGTGTGTACGGAACGGTATATTTTACTGAAGCGCTTATCACGTATATGTGTACGTGACGGTGCCGAGGAGGTTAATACAGTAGGCTGAATGGGGCCGAATAGATACAACCCAGAGAGAGAGACAAAAATAAAGGAGGTGGGCCCCCTTAACTACTGCACACTGAATGATAAATATATGCACAGCTTAGGCAGCACTAGTGACTCATTAGATTTGTATTACTCAACTAACAAATGGATAGTGAACTGAGTATATATTTTTGACATGAGTCGTTGCATGTTATAGGTAGCGCCAACGAACTTGACAATAATCTTGACCCCTTAACTTCTTATAACTCGATATGAATGAAAGCAATCGGGCTGATGTTTCTATCATTTGGGAGGTGTCCGCCAGGAAATAGGCGTGGGTATTTACAGCCAGTTTGCTCTAGGCCCTTTTGAGTTACAGAGAGGTCTGGGATCAAAATTATTGTCAAGTTCGTTGGCGCTACCTAGTCAATGAAAAAGGAATGGCAGCTTAAAATGCTTACCTGTGCATATATATAAATATATTTTTATATACAGTATAGGGATATATTTTTACCATAATATATTTTCATAGACATTGCTTTCAATTAGTATATTTTTGGGAAGTACAGTACTGTACAAGGATTTTGCCAAGTATGGGCATCAGAATGGCAATGTGTCTAATACAGTAAACTCCCCTTTATCCTAAATTATCATCTAACTCAAGCTATGTCTACTTCAGAGGGGTTAAATTGGTGCAATTAAGCACCCATAGAGGCTTAAATAAGTGAAAACTAGTGAACAATTTGGATAGCAAAACCTTTGGTTAACTGAAGTTTTTGGATAAAAGGGAGTTTACTGTATACAGACCTTTGTAAGGAGTTTCAGAGAGGAAGAGTAAAACCTAAGTGCAATATGACTGTGTCTCCATACTTAAGCCGGTATCACACAAGAGCAATTGTATAGTCAACATTCGAGGATCAACATTTTTCTGGCAACATTTCTGTCATATCTGTCATATTTGTCACTGGTATCGGAAACTAGATCGACGATAGATTAATTAATATAATACATACAAGTTTAAAGACCGTTTTGTCCACAGGGAATGTGGTTACAGTCTCACTCCTAAAATTCTAAATGGCGGTTTTCCAGGCGGCCCTCTCAAGGGCTGCCTTTCTTGTCAAGTTCTATATTTTGAGATCGGACCGGAGTACCTGATCCCATGTAATTCTAGGTCTACCCCTATGCGCAGCTCCCCCCACTTTCACAGTCCGGCATTTCCTCACCCAGTTCTAATTATCCATTCACTCCACCGAAATATTTTACATGTTGACCTCATAAGCTGCCAGACCAGTGTTGAGGATAAATGTTGAGGGAAAAAGCGCTCGTGTGATGGCGACTTTACTATCGACATGACGACTAATGATGACTTTAGATAGACCACATTGACTACACTTTACTTTATCTATCGTTCATTCCTTATTGGCCAATGATTGTGATCCCTATCCTTTGTAACTAGGGTGTGAAACAAAAGCGGATTCCATTATTTTTAGTCTTTATTATTGTATATGTGAGGATAAAATTGTGGTTTTTAGTTCAAATTATGTCTTTGGTAGTGATTAAATGGCCAAAACAATGCTACTTCTGGTAAATATTCTTGTATTTCTTCTCATATTCATTCAAGTCTTCATTCAAAATTGCTCCAGTTTGACACCCTGTTTGTAAATGTCCACACCTATTCCCTGGCTGCCTTTTCCCAAATGGTAGAAATATTAGCCTTGTTGCTCCAGTTGGCTTTCAGTTATAGAGGTTACTGGTTAGTGGTCAAGATTTTTGGCCTGATTGTAATGAATAGACTATAAGTGATATTTGAAGTATACCTATCCCTGCTTAATATCAACAACTACTATGGTGTACACAAACTTTAAAACTTTACATACATACATATATTACTACACATAAGACATACAGTAATACTGTAGATTAGACAGTGTGCTTGTTACCCCCAGGGGGTAAGTGGGCCTTCATCTAATGGTGGAGGAAAAAAAGAATATGCCTCACGCATCCTACTGCGTGTCGTACAAGGCACATAAGGGGGATGGCGATAGACTTGTGGACCAACAGCCATTACTATGCAATAAAGTTTTTATCTTAGCACTGTCTTGGTATGGCACTGCCGAGGCTGGTGGGGTGTGGATAGGTGCCACAGGGGACTGAGTCTTACCTGGGCGTTGTTTGGCACCACACCTGTGTCGGCAACAGTGTTTGCATGTTGGAGCAGTGTTGGGGCAGGACTTTATTGTTCTATACTCCAAATAGCCTAATGTACAGTAGTCTTGTTATGGTGCTGTCTTTTTGTAACACTGTTAAGGCTGGTGTGGTTGCAGATACTGCAGGTGCAAGTGCTGCAGGGGGACTCTGGTGAGTCTTGCTGAGGCACGGTTAGCACTATACCAACATCAGCCACAGTGATGACTTGGTGGGGCAGTGCTGTGGCGGGACTTTATTGTACTACAGTACTGTACATTCCAACTACTGAAAGGCAACCCCGTCTGAGCCGTTACAATGCATGTAATTGAAAAATTACGCTAAACCATTGTATGTATGTACAGTATGTCAGGCGAAACAGAGGCAAGGGGTGTGAGGAGATTGCCCAAACATCTCCACCTGCCGAGAATCGAACTCAGTCCTCCCAGTTAGAAACCGAGCGCTGTACCAATGTTACTACAGGCCACCCCTGCTTTTTACTTTGCCTGTATGTGTAAGCAGATATGCTTTTTACTTTGCCTGTACTGTATGTTTATTCAGCTATAAACAAACTTTGAGGATATATTTGTGATCCCTTAGGGCCAGAAGTTGCTGCCAAACGGTGAGGTAGTGGAGAGTGAGGAGCGGTCTGGTAGTGACACCGATTCCCAGTCCACCCCCAGCCAGAGTCCTGCACATCGACCTGGTACATCCATCTACCTTTTTTCTCTATTTCTCTCGCTCTGTATATTTCTCTTTTTCTCTCGTTCTGTATTTTTCTCTGTTTCTCTCGCTCTGTATATATCTCTGTTTCTCTCGCTCTGTATTTTTCTTTGTTTCTCTCGCTCTGTATTTTTCTGTTTCTCTCGCTCTGTATTTTTCTGTTTCTCTCGTTCTGTATTGTTCTCTGTTTCTCTCTGTTTCTCTTGCTCTGTATATATCTCTGTTTCTCTCGCTCTGTTTATATCTGTTTCTCTCGCTCTGTATATATCTGTTTCTCTCGTTCTGTATTTTTCTCTCTATATTCTACCGGTATGTGTTTTCTTCTATGAATCTATTGTATTACCTTTATCTTTCAAGCCCAACTTTGATTTTTCCCGTACTTTTCTTCCTTTCCCCTTTCTTCTCTGCCCTAGGACGTTCCCAGGGAAGCAGGGGTTAATATAATAATAACACGTCCTCAATCATTGTTTATCATCTCCCCTTATTTTCAATCACCTCATTTGCAATCTTTAATAGTCTAATACTGTTATGTTAAGTAGAGCAGATTAACCAGACCACTTGATCATATTCCAATACTGCATCCCTAATATACTTATAACTGTCTTGATGGTGTAATGATTAGACTGTTTAAGATCTGTATGTGGTAACCCAGGTTTGAATCCCGGTAGGGTGAGTTCATTGGGAGGTGTTTGGTGTTGGGAGTGAAATGAATAAATTAGATTATACAGTACAGTACTGTATATTAATCCCTCTCGCTCCCCTTATAAATTATTATGTTCCCTCCACCAACCGACTTTACTCCTAAACTCAATTAATGAAATCAACAAATACATGTGGCAGTCCAGGGATTCGAACCTAGGATGCTCACACCGAAATTCAGTGCATTTATCCATTGCGCTACGAAGACAGTTACAGATTAACTTGCTCATGTAGTAATGTACACCCTATGTGGTGGATTGTGTTCATGTATTTATAAAGAATTATTATTTTGCTTAATCATTGTTTCCACATAGCGATTTTGATAAGTTATTTTGTCTTTTTACTGTGTTCGTCCAAGTTTTGGTTTGTTAATTTTGCAAGTTTTACATTATAATAAAATAAAAATTAATAAATTAGATACAGTATATTAATCCCTCCCGCCCTCCTTACAGCTCAAGGCAAGGCCCCCCAGCGACCTTCCTCCGTTCTCAAACCCAGTAGATCATCCTTCGGCCTGCACTCCCCCGACAACATTCCGCTCAGCCTCCAAGCGCGAGAGGACGACATCCGCGCCCTCATCCGACAGTTGGAGGATAACTCGGGGCTGCCATATGCGTTTGCCGAAGGGACGCTTTATTTGGATCCGGATATAATAGATCTGACCATGATTCCGCCACCTATCACTCCTGATGATGTGAGGATTACATTTATTTTTCATTGATATTATATTAAGTGAGACATTGATTTATTTTAGCTATCTATCTACAGTATCTATCTATTGCCAGACGACTTAATCCCCGAGAGGGGGTTGCTGCAAATTAATTTGATTTGTAATCAGTGTAATCAGCTCGATCTTGCTTATCAGGTGCTAGCATATACATGTGTACAAGTGACACTGGTACCGAGTCATTTTAGCATTATGTTATTATATTTTATATTTTTATGAATACAGTACATGAATTAGATAAAGGAAATTATAGGATCCTGAAAATGCTTGATCAAGTCATGAAGGTTTGTGAAAGAGACTTTGAAGGCATGATCAGGGAAAGCATTTCTATCAACGATATGCAGTCTGGTGATGGGCTGGCTGGTGATGGGCTGGTCTATCAGAGTGAGAACTGAGCGATCTCTGCCATACCCATAGCTTACTCTGACTGTTCCTTTTACTTATATATTTTCTAGATCTCAAATGACGGCGTCTCTTCCGTGGATTGACCTCCGAATCTACCATGATTGGAAGCCAATGCGTCACATTTTTCCTTTGCCCCTCAACTTTCTTTTCATAATTGCTGAGGGGCACAGGGCCCTGGGTGGGGCTTTGGTTTCCCGGGCGTTTCCGCACCCTCCTTAGCTCCCCGCCATGGAGTGGCTTCGGTCACCCAGGCTTTATTGTGGTCGGCAGGGAGGGTTCTTTGGGGGCGCTCGATTATGGCCTTGGCCTTATTCGGGACCTTGGGGCTGTTCGGCCAGGCAGCTTGAGGAACAACAACAACAACAACAACGATATGCAGTCCTGTTTCATGCCAGGACGTGGTACAATTTATGTTATCTTCATAGTCAGGCAGGAAAGATATTTACTTAAAGAGAGGGATCTGTACCTTGTGTATGTAGACCTGGAGAAGGCCTTTGATAGGGTGGCCAGAGATATTGTGCAGTGGGCTATGTGTAACCTTGGCGTAGAGGAGTGGCAGGTGCGTGCGATAATGAAGATGCATGAGGACTCATGAATGGCAGTGAGGGTGAAAAGTGTACTGAGTGAGGAATTTACAGAATAAGTCTGAGTTACCAGGGCTCTGTGTTAAGCCCTCTCCTCGGGTCGGGTTTTCAAGAACATAACCCAATCGTAAGTCCAGGGAGACCTGTATTTATGATTTTTACCTCTGCAGGATGGATCGAAGGTATTCCCGCCGCAGGTGAGCACCCCACCTACGCCCTTCGCTGACCGGGAGACTCTGGAGAAGGAGCTGAAGGACTTGGAGCGAGACCTCAGTGACCTGCGATCCTTGACTGACCCCGCATGGCTAGACCACGAAGCTCTAGCTAGCCTCTCTGATTCCACTCTAACCGGTTAGTAAAATGACTAATTTATACAGCCCTTATTTATTTTAGATAACACAAAAAGTAAAGGAATTCAATGTAATTATTATGTAAAACTTGCAAAATAAATAAATAAATAATTCAGTCTTTGTACACTCCTCCCCAATTCTTAGGGTCCGGGACCACTTTCGCGTTCCCTCGCCCCTCACTCTTGTCTCGTCTAGTAGGTGAATTTTACAGAGGGAGGAGGATTCCTAGCCCCCTGCCTCCATAATAATATCGTAAACCTGGGCATCGGATAGTGAGGGAGACCTGTACCTTCACTGGGTTTTGGGAACAAGTATCAGGGTGTCAAACGAAAGCCGAGTCCATTAATAATTTGTAGTCATTATTATTGTATATGTAAAGCTAAAATTATGGTTTATAGTTCAAATTATGTCTTTGGACGTTATAAAATGGCCAAAGCTATTCTATCCATCTATCTATGGCCAAAGCAATGCTATAAAATACTGTATTGATTTTCTTGTATTCCTTCTCATATTCATTCAAATCTTCAAACACAATTGCTACGGTTTGACACCCTGACAAGTATTGGGATCCATATATCACTTGGGCATTTGGCACTGAATTTATTGCATGGGGGAATAGTAATCATGCTGCACAAGGAAGAGATTTTTTGTTAGGGGGCCCACCTCGTTTTTTGTTTTTCTCTCTCTCCCTTTTTCTCTGGGTTGTATCTATTCGGCCCAATTCAGCCTACTGTTTTAAGACGTTTATCCTCAACCAGGTGTCGATTTCTTCGTCGCTCGCCAGCATTGTATGAAGAAATCCGGCTTCGCCGGAGAAATTTTTCTATCGAAAAATTTACAAATTTAGCCTGCTGTCAAAAACATGTTAAAACAAATTTTGGCTCGCAGGAAAAAATCGACACCTGGATGGGGGTAAATGTCTTAAACAGTAGGCTGAATGGGGCCGAATGGATACAATCCAGAGGGAAAGAGACAGGAAAAAAATATGAGTTGGTCCCCTCAATCATTCCAGAATTGTCCTGGTTGGTATTTCTGAACGATAATCCATTTTCATCCTCACATCATCTCATGAGCATAAATGTTATATGTTGTGGCTTGACTACCGTGTTACTTTAACCCTCTCACCACGGAAGGGCTCTTGAACGCCCATAAAAAAAGCATATAACAGGTACCCGGAAGGGCTCTTGAACGCCCAGTGGTTGAAAGCCTGTGAGCTTCTTGTGCGAGGCGTCGGTCCGACGCATGTAAACAACAGCTGGCTGGACCGACGCCCCGCATCTCCGGCCACAAGAAGGAGAGCGTCGCTTGTTCGTGTGTGCCTGTATGTTGTTGTTAAGTATCGAAAAGTAGTGTAAAGTGGCTGTTTTTGCCATAAAGTTATCTCCAATGAAATCATCATCACAAATCAACCAGTTGACTTAGAGAGCTCTACTTAACGCCATTCTACAGGTAAATAACACAGCTACGCTTGGGAATGCGGGAAGCAGTCAGATTAACAAATATACGGCAGCCTAGCCTAGACGTTTTTCAGCCAAAACACCCGGGTTTCGGGGAATATATATATAATACATAGCCGGGGCTGGAGGGTTAAGGGTTGAATGTTTGTACAAAGTGTAGATAAGATCGTAATGTAGATAATTTTGTTATTCTGAAGATTTTTTTTTTTTATAATGATAAAGTTTGAGTTTTTGAAGTATTGTATTCTTCTAAACCTATAAGATTGTTGACTGAGCAAATATATAGTTGTTATACTGATTGAAGAGTATCCCCTGAATTTAGCCACACATAAAAATATCTTATAACCTGTGAATTCACTTGTGTATGCTATTTATCACAGGCAATAGAATAATATTTCTTACATATTCTTTTTTCATATCCTTACATTCTTGTCTTGATAGCGTAATGCATAAGTGCACAAAATTTTGGTGCGAGTATCCTAGGTTCGAGTCCTTGGAGTGCCACATGTATTTGTTGATTTCATTAAGTCAGCTGCTGATCAAAGGGTTGGGAGGTCAAACCCACTGTCAAAATGTTATTGGTAGATGTCATGCCCGGCAACTTGATCTAGCAATTTGTGACATTGTTCATGGCCACCCCTTCACGGGAATTACGGCGTCTAGCAAAAAAAAAAAAAAAAATCACACAATTTTCTGTAGTTGAAGTTTATAAAGCTGTGAAAATCTGGAGGAGAAACTCAGGTGAAAAGGGTATGCCATCACATTTGATCATATTAAACAAGTCCTTGATACTTTCTATAATTAAGGGAATGGAATCATTCAGTGAGGAATGAAGAGATGCGTAGGAGACTGGGGCAGCAGGAACATTTGTCGGCCAGAGTGGACAGAAGGGTGCTGTGCTGGTTTGGACATGTTGAGCAAATGGAAGATGAAAGGCTTACAAAGAGAATATGAGAGTCGGGGTAAAAGTGGAAGTAGAGGGGTAGGAAGATTTCCATTGAGATGGAGAGATGTGTTTTACAAGTGTTGGAAAATAGAAGAATGACTATAGATCAGGCAAGAGAATTGGTAAGAAATAGGAATGAATGAAAAATGCTAGTGAATAGAGGAGTGAAAACGCGGTTGTTTGGGAGAGGGGTTCAGGCGCCATTTGGACTAGATAATAGTCGGTCAGGCGCCTGGCCTGGAGAGCTGGTATATATATATACTGTACAGGTATATGAAGGGTATGCCTGGTGGGAGGTGCCCATACCCAGAGACCCAGGCCCAATTGGGGTCTCCAGCAAGATTCCCAGGTCCTAGATCTTGGAATACTTGTTATTAAATTCAAGGTACGTTATTCAAAATATCTGGACACGAAGCTTAAAACATTTTTAGTCAGGGTGAGGGTAATGGGGAAGTGTGAATGATACAGTTAAAGATATGAAAGGTGGAAGATAATGTTTAGGGGGTAGTTACTCTTCCCCAGGCTGTCTGCCGAGCAAGACCAAGGCCATAACCGAGCGGCAGGTGATGTAGCTAAAGAAAATTATGACCTAAAAAGTGTGAAAGATGAAGATAAAGTGTGCGAGTGATAATAAAGTAGAAAAGAACATTGTATAGTGTAAAAGATTAGGACAAAAACTACAAGACCACTACAGCCAAGATGGAGCTGCCCGAGACCATTGGAGCCTAACTGGTCCAGGACGTACCCAACAACTTGGAGGAGGAGGTTGGGGACAGCACCAAGGAGGGATTCCACAGTCATCAAGGGGTTCAACACATCCAGATCAGGTTAGCAGCTTTTTTCTGTTCTTTTATTTATACATTATTATTTTAATTAAGCGTTGTTTCCACATAGCGATTTTGATTAGTTATTTTTTATTTTTACTATGTTCGTATAAGTTTTGGTTTGTTTATTTTGCAAGTTTTACATTATAATATTTATATACAAAATTCCATCCTTTGTGGCCTACCCCTTCTTTTGCATGAGTTTGTACCACTTTTTTTCTACCTTTCCAAATCCTAATTTACTATCTATCTATCTATCTATTGCCTGACGCCGTGATCCCCGAAGGGGTGGCCACGAACGAACCGCCCCCATGCACCTCTGTCCCCAGTCAGTCGACGCCCCTCCCCCCAACCAGCACCGCCTTCGTTCATGTAGTTCCTCACTCCATCCTTCCACCTCATATTCGGTCTACCTCTCCCCCTCTGTCCCTCCACCTCGCTCTCGTACACCCTCTTAGTCATTCTCTCGCTTTCCATACGTTCCATATGGCCGAACCATCTCAAGTTGTTCCTTTTCACACTTTCCAGCACATCTACCTCCACACCACACCTCCTTCTTACTTCCTCATTAGTCTGTCTATCCCTCCATGTAACTCCGCACGCACTCCTTAAGTAATTCATTTCCACTGCTCTCACTCTTGGTCTGAGTCTCTCAACCAACGTCCATGCTTCGCTTCCATAAGTCAGTGTCGGGATTACCACACTGTCATGCAAGGACTTCTTCACTTCCATACTGACCACCCTATTTCTTGTTACTGCTTTTAGCGTTCCTACAACCCTCTTCCCCTGTTGTACCCTCTCCCGCACCTCTTCATCCATAGTCCCATCTTTACTCAACACACTGCCCAGATACTTAAAAGAGTTGACGATCTCCATAGCCTGACCGTTCAGCTTCACCTCACACTCTGTGACTTCACCCCTTTCGAAGACCATAACCTTGCTCTTCCCCGTATTTACCTTCAAATTCCGTTTTTCGCACACTGTTCCAAACTCATTTACCAGACCCTGCAACTCCCATTCATTATCACTCATCAGAACTGTATCATCCACAAACAGCAGTATAGGTAGCTTCCACTCAATTCCCTCCCTTTTCAGCGATACACCAACATCCACTGCTCTTGATAGTATTTCTTTCATAACTCCATCCATATATACAGTACTCGCGGTTGAAAGTGTCGGCAAACACTTGAAGCACGGGATTTCTGGTAACAGATGTTTCGAGGCATAAAAATTGCGAGAGTGTGGCGAATCGTATGTCTGGCAACTCTGCCAGGTACAGGCATCTCCTTGAAGGAGCATAAGCACATCAGTTGAGAGGCGACCGTGGTGACGACTGGATGTACGTCGGTGATAGGGCCGAGTTTTTCAGCCATCTTACCCATACCGGAGGTACTATACCCACCCTCTCGCCAGTGTTATGGCTTCCAAACCTCATTTAACCACATCCCAGATTGAGGTTATAAAGGCCCTTCACATTGAACATAAAACAACCAAAGAAATTAGTGTGCATACGGGAATAAACGTTCGTACTGTACAACGGTGGGTGAAGAAGGTACGAGCAGCTGGCCAGGGCACCACGCCAACACACAAGAAGAGGCCAGGAAAAAAACCATTGCTGGGGCCCCGGACCCTGCATATTATCAAGAGGCAGCTGGAAGCTAATCCAACCCTTAATGCTACACATATAAAGCAAAATAATCCCCTGCTGCTGTCAAATGTTGCCATACGTACGCACCAGGCGTGGTGCCCTGGCCAGCTGCTCGTACCTTCTTCACCCACCGTTGTACAGTACGAACGTTTATTCCCGTATGCACACTAATTTCTTTGGTTGTTTTATGTTCAATGTGAAGGGCCTTTATAACCTCAATCTGGGATGTGGTTAAATGAGGTTTGGAAGCCATAACACTGGCGAGAGGGTGGGTATAGTACCTCCGGTATGGGTAAGATGGCTGAAAAACTCGGCCCTATCACCGACGTACATCCAGTCGTCACCACGGTCGCCTCTCAACTGATGTGCTTATGGTCCTTCAAGGAGATGCCTGTACCTGGCAGAGTTGCCAGACATACGATTCGCCACACTCTCGCAATTTTTATGCCTCGAAACATCTGTTACCAGAAATCCCGTGCTTCAAGTGTTTGCCGACACTTTCAACCGCGAGTACTGTACAGTAAACAACCACGGGGACATCACACACCCCTGTTTCAAACCAACATTCAGGTCAAAGAACTCGCTCTGCTCACTCTCCACACGTACTGCCGCCTTTGCACCCTCATACATGCTCTTCACTGCTTTCAGCAACTTGCCCTCTACTCCGTATATTCTAAGTACTTTCCACAAACCTTCTCTATCCACTCTGTCATAGGCCTTATCCAAGTCCATAAAGGCAACATACACCTTTTGTTTCTTCTCCAGATACTTCTCCACAACACAATTCAGGGTAAAAATCTGATCTACACATCCTCTTCCCTTCCTAAAGCCTCCCTGCTCGTCGCCTATCCATTTCTCCGTTCTCACTCTCACTCTCTCAATCACTACCCTACTGTATACCTTCCCTACTACGCTTAGAAGACATATTCCTCGGTGGTTACCACACACTCCTCTTTCCCCTTTGCCCTTATATAGGGGGACTATTATGCCAGTCTTCCAGTCATCGGGTGCACTCCCCTTCTCCCATGCTAGTTTGCACATTTTCCATACCCATTCTATCACTATCTCACCACCATACCTCAACATTTCCCCACACACTCCATCTGTTCCTGGTGCTTTCCCCAACTTCACTCTTTTCATGGCTTCCCACACTTCTGACCTCCTGATCCTCACCTCCTCCTCCACTACTTCTCTTCTTCTCCCTCCCATACCATATCCAGCTATGTTTGCTGGCTCTTCATTCCTTTCATTTAGCAACTCACTGAAGTACTCCCTCCATCTTTCGACTCTCTCTTGCTTCTCGGCTAGCATTCTCCCATTCTTATCTTTCACACCCTTACTGTTTCCCTTGCTACCTTCCCTAACTTTCTTGACTTCTTTCCAGAACAGTTTCTTACTCTCCCTCCATTTTACACTCAGATTCCTTCCAAATTCCTCATCTACTCTTCTCTTACTTTCCTTCACTACTCTCTTCACCACCCTCTTACTCTCCACGTACCTCGCTCGTTTCTGTCTCTCGGAATCTTCATTCCCTCTACTACCCAACCACTCTCTATATGCTTTCTTCTTTTCTTCCACAGCTATTCTTACCTCTTCTGTCCACCATGCTGTACCTTTCACTCCCCTCCCTCTTCTCCTCACTCCACACACCTCCTCACATGCTGCACAGATCTCATCCTTAAACACCTTGCTCATCTCCTCCACTTCCTCCATAACTTCCAGGTCGAACCCACCTAGTCGTCTTTCCACTGCTCTCCTGTACTCCTCCCTGACTTCCTCCTCCTGCAACCTCTCCACCCTCCTCACCATTCCACCCTCCTCTCGCCTCCCTCCCGCTCTCCTCACCCACTTCTTTTGTATCCTAACCTTAGCTACCACTACATAATGATCAGACAGACCCCCTCCAATACCCCTATACACCCTAGCATCCATCACAGATTTCTTCATTCGTTCATCCACACATACATAATCAATCAATGACTTTCGTTCCACCACTGTCTTATCCTTCATTGTCAACATCCGTTTCCACATGTACCTGTGGATCATTCTGTGTCGGAAGAATGCAACTCCCATTCATTATCACTCATCAGAACTGTATCATCCGCAAACAGCAGTATAGGTAGCTTCCACTCAATTCCCTCCCTTTTCAGCGATACACCAACATCCACTGCTCTTGATAGTATTTCTTTCATAACTCCATCCATATATACAGTAAACAACCACGGGGACATCACACACCCCTGTTTCAAACCAACATTCAGGTCAAAGAACTCGCTCTGCTCACTCTCCACACGTACTGCCGCCTTTGCACCCTCATACATGCTCTTCACTGCTTTCAGCAACTTGCCCTTTACTCCGTATATTCTAAGTACTTTCCACAAACCTTCTCTATCCACTCTGTCATAGGCCTTCTCCAAGTCCATAAAGGCAACATACACCTTTTGTTTCTTCTCCAGATACTTCTCCACAACACAATTCAGGGTAGAAATCTGATCTACACATCCTCTTCCCTTCCTAAAACCTCCCTGCTCGTCGCCTATCCATTTCTCCGTTCTCACTCTCACTCTCTCAATCACTACCCTACTGTATACCTTCCCTACTACGCTTAGAAGACATATTCCTCGGTGGTTACCACACACTCCTCTTTCCCCTTTGCCCTTATATAGGGGGACTATTATGCCAGTCTTCCAGTCATCGGGTGCACTCCCCTTCTCCCATGCTAGTTTGCACATTTTCCATACCCATTCGATCACTATCTCACCACCATACCTCAACATTTCCCCACACACTCCATCTGTTCCTGGTGCTTTCCCCAACTTCACTCTTTTCATGGCTTCCCACACTTCTGACCTCCTGATCCCCACCTCCTCCTCCTCCACTACTTCTCTTCTTCTCCCTCCCATACCATATCCAGCTATGTTTGCTGGCTCTTCATTCCTTTCATTTAGCAACTCCCTGAAGTACTCCCTCCATCTTTCGACTCTCTCTTGCTTCTCGGCTAGCATTCTCCCATTCTTATCTTTCACACCCTTACTGTTTCCCTTGCTACCTTCCCTAACTTTCTTGACTTCTTTCCAGAACAGTTTCTTACTCTCCCTCCATTTTACACTCAGATTCCTTCCAAATTCCTCATCTACTCTTCTCTTACTTTCCTTCACTACTCTCTTCACCACCCTCTTACTCTCCACGTACCTCGCTCGTTTCTGTCTCTCGGAATCTTCATTCCCTCTACTACCCAACCACTCTCTATATGCTTTCTTCTTTTCTTCCACAGCTATTCTTACCTCTTCTGTCCACCATGCTGTACCTTTCACTCCCCTCCCTCTTCTCCGCACTCCACACACCTCCTCACATGCTGCACAGATCTCATCCTTAAACACCTTGCTCATCTCCTCCACTTCCTCCATAACTTCCAGGTCGAACCCACCTAGTCGTCTTTCCACTGCTCTCCTGTACTCCTCCCTGACTTCCTCCTCCTGCAACCTCTCCACCCTCCTCACCATTCCACCCTCCTCTCGCCTCCCTCCCGCTCTCCTCACCCACTTCTTTTGTAGCCTAACCTTAGCTACCACTACATAATGATCCTAATTTACTGTACTGTACAAATTCTTGGTTTTATTTATATAATTTAATCCTTTAGTAAATAGTAAAGCAAGATGACATGATGAACTATATTTAATTACGTGACTCAAATGATCCTGCAGATCCAATTCTGACACTTACAAAATATGCTGTCATAAGTAAAAATATGTAGTGCCCTTTCTAAAATCTGCTATGGTACCAGTTCCAGGTTTGGTGTGATGTTGGCTATGTATTGTCATGTTGCAAATTTGATTTTAAATAATATTTTGACATTTAACATGTAGTTTCTTTATTCATGCAGAGTTTAGTAAAATTTGCCAGAACGTCCCGGACTTCCCAAACTTGACTACTTCCTTTAACGTGACGATAGTGCGTTGTTATATGTGCGATTAGTTTGCTTGGGAAACAGATTAACTTGCTCATGTAGTAATGTACACCCTATGTGGTGGATTGTGTTCTTTTATTTAATATTTTTAATTTTAGTAAGCGTTGTTTCCACATAGCGATTTTGATAATTTAATTTGACTTTATATTGTCCTTGTCCCAATTTTGGTTTGTTTAGTTTGCAAGTTTTACATTTTAATTCTATGGTGGGTCACCCTCCTACACTCACGTCAGGTTACAACTCCAGCTGAAATAGTATAAGTTGGTGTTTGGGTTGGTGTTTTGTAGTCCTCTTCATCATACGGAAGCAGACTGCCCTCACTGAAGCCAACCACAGATCAATAACCCCCTTCTCAATGCTGTGGTGCTTGAAATTTGAAGGTAAAGGATAACAAATAATTATAGTAATATTTGATCAGGTTTATGTGAATTCCCATTGATTTTGTATACATAGGTTTTTGCTGTATTTGAGAACTTTAGGTTCGCCCATGTTACTTTTCTATCTATTGTCCAGTGCCATGATCCCCGAAGGGGTGGCCACAAATGAATTGCCTCCATGCACCTGTCACGTCAGCCGACCCCCCCTCCTCCCAACCAACACTGCTTTCACTCGTGTGCCTCTCAATTCCATCCTTCCACCTCACTCGCGGTCTGCCTCTCCATCTCTGTCCTTCCACCTCGCTCGTGTACCCTCTTAGTCATTCCCTCGCTTCCCATACGTTCCACATGGCTGAACCATCTCAATGTCTTTTTTTGTTCACACTTTCCAGCACACCTACCTCCACACCACACCTCTTACTTCCTCATTTGTCTGTCTATCCCTCCATGTAAACCCACGTGCACTTCTCAAGTAACTCATTTCCACCCCTCCCACTCTTGATTTGTGCCTCGCCAACAGTGTCCATGCTTTATTCCCCGTACATCAATTTCGGGATTACCACACTAGCCTACAATTACTTTTTTGCTTCCATGCTGACCACCCTATTTTTTTCCTTGTCACTGGTTTCAGCATTCCTACAACACTCTTCCCCTGTTGCTTGTGAGGTATTTTATTCAGTTCTATACTTTGGTGTATACTAATTGATACCGGTATACAATTATATAAACTAATTCCTTGAATGTGACGATATTGCGTTGTTATGTGTGCGATTAGTTTGCTTGGGAAACAGATTAACTTGCTCATGTAGTGATGTACACCCTATGTAGTGGATTGTGTTCTTTTATTTCATACATTTTATTTTAGTAAGCGTTGTTTCCACATAGCGATTTTGATAAGTTATTTTGCCTTTATATTGTCTTTGTCCAAGTTTTGGTTCGTTTAGTTTTCAAGTTTTACATTTTAATTTAGTTTCACTGTGATTTATTAAGCATATTAACCCGGGAGCTGCGGGAAGACTCTTAAGAGTTCCCCCGGCGGACTGCGGGAAGACTCTCTGGAGTAAGTAAAACTAAAAATCAACTTTTTACATCGAAAAAAAAATATTTTTTTTATTTTTATTTTTTTATTTTTTTATTTTTGTTTGGCCCCTGGGCCATGCAAAATCTCAGTCCTCTACCTCCCCTCCTTCCCCACTTTCCTCCTATTCCTCAGTTATCACCTATTTTCCCTATTATTCCCTTATTCTGAGGTATATTTTCGTGCTAACATTAGCGAGTTGCAAGCAGGGTGTTGTCATCACTGATGGCCATCGAGTGCAAGAGAGAGAGAGAGAGTATCGATCGACTGTGTCGCAGTGGCCTTGGGGAAAATTGGCGGGAAGCTAGCTTGCCTCACCCATACATTATACAACTCGCGGGCTATATCTCCGATTTTGACCATCCAAACGCTGTTTTCACTTGTTTTATTGTTGTTTCAGGTTAATACCTTTATAATCAACCCATAATAGGCGCATATGGATAATTATTAATGCTATTAATGGTACAATGAATATTTTAGTGACGAAAAACCTCAAATACGTCAGCACAGGGGGACGTTTTCATTTACCCCCGTGCGCACTTCAGAGGTTAAAGGAGTATTCTGTAATATAATATGATGACTAAGTGATCCCCCAACAGAAAATAATGACTGATTGATCTATATCTGATAATGTTCATATTTCATCCGCCCTTCAATTTATTACCATGAAGATGTGACTTAAAGAATTTAATTTACAGGTCGGCTATGATAGAGTCTTTACAGTCAACGATGAAATGCACTCCAACAAACTTTAGGTAAGCATTTTCTCCCAAACGACCGCGTTGACACTCATCTATTCACTAGCATTCTCCATTCATTCCTATTTATTACTACTTCTCTTGCCAGATCTATAGTCATTCCTCTGTCTTCCAACGCTTGTCCTACAGTTTCTCCATCAACGGTCTTTATCAATTAGTGATCTGCCATTGGTATAATTATACTTTTGGGAATGAAAGCCGCCATTTAGGATGTGAGACTAATCACATTCTCTGGACAAAACGGTCTTTAAACTTATAAACCTATTTAGGCTGCTCAAACATATCACATTTGTTAGCTTATTCACATGATGAAATATTACATACTTCAGTGATTCTAATGATCCTGCAGATCCAATTCTGAAACTGTAAAAGTTGATGTATATAAATTATCTAGTATGTTGTCCTCTATAAAATACAATCAATATTCCAGATGTGTCGTGCTGTTGTGTTTAGACTGGTGGCCGTCCCAACACTCCAATCATGTTATATCATTAGTGAGTGCTTTGTTTGTTTGTACTTTTGTTTATATTTTGATATAATTATAATGTAAAATTTGCAAAATAAACAAACCAAAACTTTGACAAACACAGTAAAAAAACAAAACAACTTTTCAAAATCGCTATTTGGAAACAATGCTTAAGCAAAATAATAATTCTTTATAAATAAAAGAACACAATCCACCACATAGGGTGTCCATTACTACATGAGCCAGTTTATAGGGTGTAGGCTACATTACTACATGAGCAAGTTAATCTTTGATATAAAATAGTTTCTTTATTCATACAGAATTTAGTAAAATTTACCAGAACGTCCCCGAATTCCCAAATTGACTAATTCCTTGAACGTGACGATAGTGCATTGTTATATGTGCGATTAGTTTGCTTGGGAACCAGATTAACTTGCTCATGTAGTGATGTACACCCTATGTGGTGGATTGTGTTCTTTTATTTATAAATTAATATTTTGCTTAAGCGTTGTTTCCACATAGCGATTTTGATAAGTTGTTTTGTCTTTTTACTGTGTTCGTCTAGGTTTTGGTTTGTTTATTTTGCAAATTTTACATTAGCCTATAATTATGATGACAAAGTGATCCCCCAACACAAAGATGTGACTGATTGATCCATAGCTGATGTTATTTATTCAATAATTTAAGTTCTTACATTGTTGCCATCCAGAAGTTAATTGTACTGTACTTTGATCAACAGGTTGGCAGCAATGGAGTGATAGCAGCTTATTATGGATAAAACACTGCAAGGTGAAAATTTAGGTAAGTTATATGCAGTATTTATTTATTTACAGATATGTGGATAATATAAGTTTATGTTCAAAGTTTAATTTCCGATAAATTTAAATGTATTTTTCCACATATAGATTTTGTTTAGTGTGTTGTCGTTTCGATAGTTTTTAATCTTAATGAGTTTGTTAATATAGTTTTTAATCTTAATGAGTTTGTTAATATAGTTTTTAATCTTAATGAGTTTGTTAATATAGTTTTTAATTTTAATGAGTTATATTAATTTGAACAGTAACTTTTGAGTTTGTTTTCAAGTTATATATTTTAGTTTATGATAACAAAGTGATCCCCCAACACAAAGACGTGACTGATTG
>JBAKBP010031198.1:0-24744 GCA_037953745.1 Lithodes maja | reverse complement strand
TATATACAGTGTACATTATATTTTGTAGTGTTCCGGGACTATATTCTATATACAGTGTACATTATATTTTGTAGTGTTCCGGACTATATACTATATACAGTGTACATTATATTTTGTAGTGTTCCGGACTATATACTATATACAGTGTACATTATATTTTGTAGTGTTCCGGACTATATACTATATACAGTGTACATTATATTTTGTAGTGTTCCGGACTATATACTATATACAGTGTACATTATATTTTGTAGTGTTCCGGACTATATACTATATACAGTGTACATTATATTTTTGTAGTGTTCCGGACTATATTACTATATACAGTGTACATTATATTTTGTAGTGTTCCGGACTATATACTATATACAGTGTACATTATATTTTGTAGTGTTCCGGACTATATACTATATACAGTGTACATTATATTTTTGTAGTGTTCCGGACTATATACTATATACAGTGTACATTATATTTTGTAGTGTTCCGGACTATATACTATATACAGTGTACATTATATTTTGTTAGTGTTCCGGACTATATACTATATACAGTGTACATTATATTTTGTAGTGTTCCGGACTATATACTATATACAGTGTACATTATATTTTGTAGTGTTCCGGACTATATACTATATACAGTGTACATTATATTTTGTAGTGTTCCGGACTATATACTATATACAGTGTACATTATATTTTGTAGTGTTCCGGACTATATACTATATACAGTGTACATTATATTTTGTAGTGTTCCGGACTATATACTATATACAGTGTACATTATATTTTGTAGTGTTCCGGACTATATACTATATACAGTGTACATTATATTTTGTAGTGTTCCGGACTATATACTATATACAGTGTACATTATATTTTGTAGTGTTCCGGACTATATACTATATACAGTGTACATTATATTTTGTAGTGTTCCGGACTATATACTATATACAGTGTACATTATATTTTGTAGTGTTCCGGACTATATACTATATACAGTGTACATTATATTTTGTAGTGTTCCGGACTATATACTATATACAGTGTACATTATATTTTGTAGTGTTCCGGACTATATACTATATACAGTGTACATTATATTTTGTAGTGTTCCGGACTATATACTATATACAGTGTACATTATATTTTGTAGTGTTCCGGACTATATACTATATACAGTGTACATTATATTTTGTAGTGTTCCGGACTATATACTATATACAGTGTACATTATATTTTGTAGTGTTCCGGACTATATACTATATACAGTGTACATTATATTTTGTAGTGTTCCGGACTATATACTATATACAGTGTACATTATATTTTGTAGTGTTCCGGACTATATACTATATACAGTGTACATTATATTTTGTAGTGTTCCGGACTATATACTATATACAGTGTACATTATATTTTGTAGTGTTCCGGACTATATACTATATACAGTGTACATTATATTTTGTAGTGTTCCGGACTATATACTATATACAGTGTACATTATATTTTGTAGTGTTCCGGACTATATACTATATACAGTGTACATTATATTTTGTAGTGTTCCGGACTATATACTATATACAGTGTACATTATATTTTGTAGTGTTCCGGACTATATACTATATACAGTGTACATTATATTTTGTAGTGTTCCGGACTATATACTATATACAGTGTACATTATATTTTGTAGTGTTCCGACTATATACTATATACAGTGTACATTATATTTTGTAGTGTTCCGGACTATATACTATATACAGTGTACATTATATT
Organism: Lithodes maja; assembly: GCA_037953745.1. NCBI lineage: Eukaryota > Metazoa > Arthropoda > Malacostraca > Decapoda > Lithodidae > Lithodes > Lithodes maja. Next base: position 22,963 of record JBAKBP010031198.1, on the reverse strand, counting down.
TTGTAGTGTTCCGGACTATATACTATATACAGTGTACATTATATTTTGTAGTGTTCCGGACTATATACTATATACAGTGTACATTATATTTTGTAGTGTTCCGGACTATATACTATATACAGTGTACATTATATTTTGTAGTGTTCCGGACTATATACTATATACAGTGTACATTATATTTTGTAGTGTTCCGGACTATATACTATATACAGTGTACATTATATTTTGTAGTGTTCCGGACTATATACTATATACAGTGTACATTATATTTTGTAGTGTTCCGGACTATATACTATATACAGTGTACATTATATTTTGTAGTGTTCCGGACTATATACTATATACAGTGTACATTATATTTTGTAGTGTTCCGGACTATATACTATATACAGTGTACATTATATTTTGTAGTGTTCCGGACTATATACTATATACAGTGTACATTATATTTTGTAGTGTTCCGGACTATATACTATATACAGTGTACATTATATTTTGTAGTGTTCCGGACTATATACTATATACAGTGTACATTATATTTTGTAGTGTTCCGGACTATATACTATATACAGTGTACATTATATTTTGTAGTGTTCCGGACTATATACTATATACAGTGTACATTATATTTTGTAGTGTTCCGGACTATATACTATATACAGTGTACATTATATTTTGTAGTGTTCCGGACTATATACTATATACAGTGTACATTATATTTTGTAGTGTTCCGGACTATATACTATATACAGTGTACATTATATTTTGTAGTGTTCCGGACTATATACTATATACAGTGTACATTATATTTTGTAGTGTTCCGGACTATATACTATATACAGTGTACATTATATTTTGTAGTGTTCCGGACTATATACTATATACAGTGTACATTATATTTTGTAGTGTTCCGGACTATATACTATATACAGTGTACATTATATTTTGTAGTGTTCCGGACTATATACTATATACAGTGTACATTATATTTTGTAGTGTTCCGGACTATATACTATATACAGTGTACATTATATTTTGTAGTGTTCCGGACTATATACTATATACAGTGTACATTATATTTTGTAGTGTTCCGGACTATATACTATATACAGTGTACATTATATTTTGTAGTGTTCCGGACTATATACTATATACAGTGTACATTATATTTTGTAGTGTTCCGGACTATATACTATATACAGTGTACATTATATTTTGTAGTGTTCCGGACTATATACTATATACAGTGTACATTATATTTTGTAGTGTTCCGGACTATATACTATATACAGTGTACATTATATTTTGTAGTGTTCCGGACTATATACTATATACAGTGTACATTATATTTTGTAGTGTTCCGGACTATATACTATATACAGTGTACATTATATTTTGTAGTGTTCCGGACTATATACTATATACAGTGTACATTATATTTTGTAGTGTTCCGGACTATATACTATATACAGTGTACATTATATTTTGTAGTGTTCCGGACTATATACTATATACAGTGTACATTATATTTTGTAGTGTTCCGGACTATATACTATATACAGTGTACATTATATTTTGTAGTGTTCCGGACTATATACTATATACAGTGTACATTATATTTTGTAGTGTTCCGGACTATATACTATATACAGTGTACATTATATTTTGTAGTGTTCCGGACTATATACTATATACAGTGTACATTATATTTTGTAGTGTTCCGGACTATATACTATATACAGTGTACATTATATTTTGTAGTGTTCCGGACTATATACTATATACAGTGTACATTATATTTTGTAGTGTTCCGGACTATATACTATATACAGTGTACATTATATTTTGTAGTGTTCCGGACTATATACTATATACAGTGTACATTATATTTTGTAGTGTTCCGGACTATATACTATATACAGTGTACATTATATTTGTAGTGTTCCGGACTATATACTATATACAGTGTACATTATATTTTGTAGTGTTCCGGACTATATACTATATACAGTGTACATTATATTTTGTAGTGTTCCGGACTATATACTATATACAGTGTACATTATATTTTGTAGTGTTCCGGACTATATACTATATACAGTGTACATTATATTTTGTAGTGTTCCGGACTATATACTATATACAGTGTACATTATATTTTGTAGTGTTCCGGACTATATACTATATACAGTGTACATTATATTTTGTAGTGTTCCGGACTATATACTATATACAGTGTACATTATATTTTGTAGTGTTCCGGACTATATACTATATACAGTGTACATTATATTTTGTAGTGTTCCGGACTATATACTATATACAGTGTACATTATATTTTGTAGTGTTCCGGACTATATACTATATACAGTGTACATTATATTTTGTAGTGTTCCGGACTATATACTATATACAGTGTACATTATATTTTGTAGTGTTCCGGACTATATACTATATACAGTGTACATTATATTTTGTAGTGTTCCGGACTATATACTATATACAGTGTACATTATATTTTGTAGTGTTCCGGACTATATACTATATACAGTGTACATTATATTTTGTAGTGTTCCGGACTATATACTATATACAGTGTACATTATATTTTGTAGTGTTCCGGACTATATACTATATACAGTGTACATTATATTTTGTAGTGTTCCGGACTATATACTATATACAGTGTACATTATATTTTGTAGTGTTCCGGACTATATACTATATACAGTGTACATTATATTTTGTAGTGTTCCGGACTATATACTATATACAGTGTACATTATATTTTGTAGTGTTCCGGACTATATACTATATACAGTGTACATTATATTTTGTAGTGTTCCGGACTATATACTATATACAGTGTACATTATATTTTGTAGTGTTCCGGACTATATACTATATACAGTGTACATTATATTTTGTAGTGTTCCGGACTATATACTATATACAGTGTACATTATATTTTGTAGTGTTCCGGACTATATACTATATACAGTGTACATTATATTTTGTAGTGTTCCGGACTATATACTATATACAGTGTACATTATATTTTGTAGTGTTCCGGACTATATACTATATACAGTGTACATTATATTTTGTAGTGTTCCGGACTATATACTATATACAGTGTACATTATATTTTGTAGTGTTCCGGACTATATACTATATACAGTGTACATTATATTTTGTAGTGTTCCGGACTATATACTATATACAGTGTACATTATATTTTGTAGTGTTCCGGACTATATACTATATACAGTGTACATTATATTTTGTAGTGTTCCGGACTATATACTATATACAGTGTACATTATATTTTGTAGTGTTCCGGACTATATACTATATACAGTGTACATTATATTTTGTAGTGTTCCGGACTATATACTATATACAGTGTACATTATATTTTGTAGTGTTCCGGACTATATACTATATACAGTGTACATTATATTTTGTAGTGTTCCGGACTATATACTATATACAGTGTACATTATATTTTGTAGTGTTCCGGACTATATACTATATACAGTGTACATTATATTTTGTAGTGTTCCGGACTATATACTATATACAGTGTACATTATATTTTGTAGTGTTCCGGACTATATACTATATACAGTGTACATTATATTTTGTAGTGTTCCGGACTATATACTATATACAGTGTACATTATATTTTGTAGTGTTCCGGACTATATACTATATACAGTGTACATTATATTTTGTAGTGTTCCGGACTATATACTATATACAGTGTACATTATATTTTGTAGTGTTCCGGACTATATACTATATACAGTGTACATTATATTTTGTAGTGTTCCGGACTATATACTATATACAGTGTACATTATATTTTGTAGTGTTCCGGACTATATACTATGTACAGTGTACATTATATTTTGTAGTGTTCCGGACTATATACTATGTACAGTGTACATTATATTTTGTAGTGTTCCGGACTATATACTATGTACAGTGTACATTATATTTTGTAGTGTTCCGGACTATATACTATGTACAGTGTACATTATATTTTGTAGTGTTCCGGACTATATACTATGTACAGTGTACATTATATTTTGTAGTGTTCCGGACTATATACTATGTACAGTGTACATTATATTTTGTAGTGTTCCGGACTATATACTATGTACAGTGTACATTATATTTTGTAGTGTTCCGGACTATATACTATGTACAGTGTACATTATATTTTGTAGTGTTCCGGACTATATACTATGTACAGTGTACATTATATTTTGTAGTGTTCCGGACTATATACTATGTACAGTGTACATTATATTTTGTAGTGTTCCGGACTATATACTATGTACAGTGTACATTATATTTTGTAGTGTTCCGGACTATATACTATCTACAGTGTACATTATATTTTGTAGTGTTCCGGACTATATACTATGTACAGTGTACATTATATTTTGTAGTGTTCCGGACTATATACTATATACAGTGTACATTATATTTTGTAGTGTTCCGGACTATATACTATATACAGTGTACATTATATTTTGTAGTGTTCCGGACTATATACTATATACAGTGTACATTATATTTTGTAGTGTTCCGGACTATATACTATATACAGTGTACATTATATTTTGTAGTGTTCCGGACTATATACTATAATACAGTGTACATTATATTTTGTAGTGTTCCGGACTATATACTATATACAGTGTACATTATATTTTGTAGTGTTCCGGACTATATACTATATACAGTGTACATTATATTTTGTAGTGTTCCGGACTATATACTATATACAGTGTACATTATATTTTGTAGTGTTCCGGACTATATACTATATACAGTGTACATTATATTTTGTAGTGTTCCGGACTATATACTATATACAGTGTACATTATATTTTGTAGTGTTCCGGACTATATACTATATACAGTGTACATTATATTTTGTAGTGTTCCGGACTATATACTATATGCAGTGTACATTATAGTCATACACTCGCTACCAGCTCTCGATAGACTGCATACTGTTTCCAACTGTATTTCTTGTATTTTTTGTTTAGCTATTTGGTCGAAATTAAACATTATTAGATAAGATTAGCTTAGATGATTTATACTTACTTTTAATCATATTAATGATTTATGGGGTTTCCCCTAGTTTTATGGGTAATTAAGGAACCCATAAAAATTATTAATTTTAATAGCGGCTCACCCTATATAATTATATAGTTTTTGTTTTAATATAATTATATTATGTATTCTACCTACATCATTGTTTATAGGTAGCCTATTGGATATACGGAATTATTTTGTTTTAATTTATCTTAATAAACTTTGATCATTACAATATATATTAGTGTGTGTTAGCTAGGTTAGATTTTTTTGTTTTTGTTTTTACGTTTTAATGTCAGATTTTAGTTAGGCTAGGATAAAGCATAATATACTGGTTTAGGTTAGGTATGTTATGTACAGTCAAAATCAATAATTGCCCGACAATAATGCTTATAAATGGTGTAATTTTAAGTTATTGTGACTTTTCCTTGACAACTTTCGTATGTTTCTAGTAGCTCGTGACTAACTATATTTGTTCACACCGGTGAGGAGATGGAGTTAATGGATTTTTTTTTTTTTTTTTTTAAGGCCTCCATCAAGTTTAGAAAAATACACCCAAGACCCTTCTATATGAATAGGCCTATGTACATTTTTCGGCAGAAAAATGTTCCTCCTAAATTACAGGCTCGCTCTTGCTCGTTAGGAAAAAATCGACACCTACAGTATATGGCACACAAAGTTTTAAAATTGACAATGTTATGGGAAGATAGGTCTTAAAATCGCCAAACTAATGGGGCAACGTCTTTAAATCTCAACACGAATGGGGCTAAACATAAGAGAGAAGGGGGTCCAGAAACACCCCCACCTCCCGTAATGTATCTCCCTCTAGATGTCACACCTTTTTTCATGAAGCTTTTTGGCAAACCATTTATTTTAACTGTACATTCACTACTTTTACGGGACTTAACCCCTTGAGGATTATGACTCGTTTTGACAGTTAATTTTGGCTAATATTAAGCGATTTTATTTAGATTAGGAAGGGTATATGGAAGTCAGAGAGTTAATTGAGATAGTATTTTTCCTTTCGATGCCCCCACATCCCTCCTAAGTTGTAAGTATTTTTCCTTTCGATGCCCCCAGATCTCTCCTAAGTTGTATAAAATCGCCTAATGATATCCAGAATACACTGTCAAAACGCTTTATGATCCTCAAGGGGTTAATTTGACCATTTGCGAGTTTCAGGCTGTATGGAACCGCTAACATCTATATTAGACAGAAATGCAACAATGATTTAGGATTCTGATGGATAGAAAGCTTGTCGAATTAAATGTTTATGTAATCCACTTACCTCTCACAAACACTTCCTCCTCCTATTAATTGTACTACACTAAGAAAGCGCACCACACTTCTTTCTAATACACCAAAGAAAGAAAATATATAGTTTATGATAGTGACTATCACTCTTACAACTTTGGGGGAGACACTTGTTACAGGCAGCTTTGCCTTTTGTCTCCTGCATACATATAGCAAAACATGATATCTCTGGAAACGAATGTTTTAATATACTTTTCTATGCATCAACTACAAAACTATATATACTATTTATTGAAAAGCAAGTTCTATAAAAAAAAAATCGTCCAGATAGTTATAATTGCATACAAATAGATAGAGGGGGTTCACGAATTCTTATGAGTGGGCTATAAACTATGGCATCCGAGTGTACTACAACCGTATTTTAGTTGGTAATTCTGCAAAATATCGGCGTCTACAGTTCCAAATACCTTGTAGCCTTAAACTAGCAAGTGGTCAATTGAACCCCAACCTTTTAAGCCCCACCCTAGACACCCATTAAGTCCACAACTACCACCCCCGAACTGCCCTCTTTGGTTTTAACCTTTTGGCTTGACCACCCCCACACAGAAAAAAAGAGAGAGAAAGAGAGAGAGAGAGCAAAAAGTATCACATGTTACCTGCCTGGGTTAATTGTGTCTGTAGGTATATTAGGGTGTCGTGTGAGGCGAGGGAAACACACTCACACAAACACACATACACACACACTGACACACACACACATGTGAAAAGAGTTGAAATTAACACAGATATATGAAAAATATAGAGAGACAGTCAAACACCCACCCCAAGGCAAAATAGAGAGGCGGATGGACTTCACCAGGCCACAGCCATCCGCCGTAATCGGTTTTCTGTTATAACTGTGGCAAACCGGCTATCTCTATAATACCTGGTGTAGAGTGTTTGCCCTAAAAGAAAAAGTAGTATAGTACTAATGAAATAGTCAAAATCAGGGGGTTGACAAATTCGGGAAGTCAATTTGATAGTCAGAAGTAGAGTAGACAAAATCAGTTAGTTCAAATTGGGGAAGTCACATTTTGTTGTCGGATATCGAAGAAAAAATCCATTAACTACGTCAAAAAGTATTGAAACATATTTAGCATAAGATAAAGTGAGGTTGAGCTCTGGGAGGCAGGGGACGCTCAACCCCCACTCTGACAGGATCAGCCCATCTCCTTGGCATCAACATTCTGGTAATAATACGTCGACATATTCAGTAGATGCAGTGTGTGGTAAATTCAATGACATCATCATTATTAGCTGAGATGCTCTTCATAAATTTACTCATATCATCTCTAGCAGTTCTAAGATGGTGTTTCTTGTAATACATCACTTGTTATAATATTTTTTAATTTATTGTAGTTAAAATATCTAATTGGTAGTTTGTTAAAATGTCTTTTTAAGAGGTATATTTCATATCCTTGTTTCAACAATTTTCTAATAAGGATCTTACAAGCCTCTAAAAAGTCTTCATATTTGGAACAGACTCTACTATAGCGTATTATTTGGGAAGTAAAAACACCATAGCTTTGTCTTTTGGGGATATTTCCGCAAAGAAAGGGAAAGTTAACTATATGAAATTGGAAATCTGTTCGTTTGTCATAAAGTTTTGTTACACATTTCTTATCAATTACTTCAATTACACACACACACACACACACACACACACACACACACACACACACACACACACACACACACACACACACACACACACACACACACACACATTCTCTCTCTCTCATAATTTTGAAATATTATATCTAACATCGTTCTTAACACCAATAACTCCCAAACGAAATTAATGAAAGTATGTGATCTTCCCAGGATACCTCATACAGAACTTACACGCTCTAACCATTACACCATCAAGACAGTTAAAGGTACTTTAAATTATTACGATTAAAATAAATTTATCGAATATTGGATATCAAATTATTCATGTAGTGGACCCAACTGCACTATGAACACCCAACTGCACTATGAACACCCAACTGCACTATGAACACCCAACTGCACTATGAACACCCAACTGCACTATGAATAACCTAATTCTTATGCGAGAGGAAAGAACACATTATGGGGTAGAGATCACAAAGGACCGACCTCACTACACAATGTTCCTGAACAAATTTATATTATTTTGAACATCGTTCTTAACACTAAAAATAAAACCAAAATGAAATGAATGAAAACCTGCAATCGTCCTGATGAACTAAGTTATGCTATTTATGTACCGTAATTTTGCGTATCTATAATAAATCGTTTAAATAGCCATTTTGACCAATAGGGGTGATACGAAGTCAATTTCTCAGTGAATGTTGGTTGGCAGGGTAGGCACATGCTGAGAGAGAGAGAGAGAGAGAGAGAGAGAGAGAGAGAGAGAGAGTGAGAGTGAGTGAGTGAGTGAGTGAGAGAATGAGTGAGTGAGTGAGTGAGTGTGAGAGAGAGAGAGAGAGTGAGTGAGTGAGAGTGATAGAGACAGTGAGAGTGAGAGTGATAGAGAGATTCAGAGAACTTCTTGTCTTTGTTATAAAGTTGCGATAAATTGATACTGAACGGTGAATTGAAGAGACACACCAACTTCTTTTGTACCAAAAGTATTTGATCACATATGAAACTAACATCTTACTCTCTGAAATTGAATCGAGATACGTGGCCCGTCTCCCTGAAGCCGGTATCACACGATCACTTTTTCCCTCAACATTTATCCTCAACACTGGTTTGGCAGCTTATGAGGTCAACATTAAATATATTACGGCTACCTAAATTCATCTACCATCAGTCTAGTTTCCGATAGAGGTGCTAAATACTCCAGAAATGTTGCCAGACATTTTTTGTTCATCGGATGTTGCCTATCTAAGCTTTCGAGTGATACCGGCTTTATGTTGACCCTAGATTTGGTGGAGGACAACCCCGATTAGGTGAGACGTAGATGAAGATTATAAATCATGGCTGAGGCAAGCCCAGCGATTATGTCGAACATTATTTGGGATGGAACGAGTTGTGGCTTGGAACCTCACTCAGTATAATTCCTGTAAGTGGAATCAGAAGGTGAAAGTAGCAACGCGCCACCACAGCGTAAGTTTCCAGTGATTTATTCATTGATAATCCCCCAGCTAATCCACACCCATCATGCATCCCACGTCGCCACCACATCATATTGAATTTACATACACGCAAATTCACCGTTGAACGTCTTATCCACTTCTCTATTATTGACAATGGTTAGGAAACATACATTAAACTTGATTCTCCTAATAGAAAACTCCTTTGTCGCTCCCATAACCAACTGCTCACTCCGCTATTTTTTTCTTTTCTTAATCCTATCTCGCCTCTTCGACCTCCCTTGACTAATTGCCAGGACCTCCTAATCAGCTCCAGCCCTATCCAGTACTCCCCCCCCCCCCTTCCCCCAGAACCCCCACTAGTTAATCAATTACCGGCAACCAGTGCAGCGGCTAACCATACCGCTGGTGTACTATAGATAACCGGGTTCTGACCAGTCCTATCATATGGCACCATCCCATCGCTATGCATATTCTATCTTCATGCCTTCAATACTACTTCGATCTATATTCGTTAGTTGCTACGATGTTCGTTAGTTTGATTGATTGGTTACATTTATATAGATGTTAAATATATTGGAGCTCATTATACAGTATGTAGTCAATGATTTGCTCTAATTTTGCAGGTGAAATGTTGATATTAATAGACGTAATAGAAATTGAATTCTTGTGAATGTTGTGCTATAAGGAAGTTGGAGTCATAAACAACTATAACAAGTAGAAAGACAAATATTATTTGAGTTATTACTGGATAAAAGTTTGTTAATAATGATTATAGGTATTATAGCTGGTGTCTCTGTTGATTATCGATATCTACATTTTTAACATCCATATAACCCGAAACTCGCACTCCATGTTACAAAGGAAATCAAGCAACAACAGGTCTAGTGACCCTTCTAGGCTGCTTGTCCTCCAAAACACTGAGGATCAAGTGTCCAAACAGTGGTTTAGAGTGGGTAAGGGAACATTGGAAAGGGAACTACTGCCCTGGAACTAATGTCCGTGGCAGGATTGGGAAGTTAGTAGGGGACAGATGGGTTAGTAACTGAGGGGAGGATAACATATAGTTATTCATTAACAAACGCTCAGTCGCGGGTTTGATGCGAGATATTTGTCTAGGCGAAGTTTAAATGAATCAACGGTGCTGCAGTCTATAACGTCTCGGGGAAGCCCATTCCATAAGTTGACAACTCGATTGAAGAAGACATTTTTAGCTTCGTGTGAGTTAAAAGATTTACCAATAATGTTGCACCCGTTTCCCCGCGTGTAATTAGATTGGTCGGTAGTGAAGTACTTACTACAGTTCATATTGTCGATGCCTTTGATGATTTTGACCACTTGAATTAAGTCGCCTCTTAATCTGCGCTGGGTTAAAGGAAATAGATTTAATTCTCTAAGACGCTCCTGCTCCTCGTATGGTTTGTTCTTTAGGCTAGGTATCATTTTGGTAACTCTACGTTGAACTCGTTCTAGCTTGTCTATATCGTTTTGGTAATAAGGGCACCAGGATTGAACGCAGTATTCCAGAAAAGGGCGGACTAAGGAATTGTAAAGGGTTAGGACAACGTCTTTGGATTTATGCTCAAATGAACTGCCTATAAAGCCAATTATTTTGTTTGCCTTCTTAACAACTTCTGAACATTGTTGACTCGGTTTTAGGTTACTCGATATTGTTACTCCCAGATCGGTTTCTCTGTTTACATTCTTAAGCTGAGTGCCATTCATCGAATAGTTTGCTTTCTCATTTTGGTATCCGATATGTAGTACTTTACATTTATCCGCATTGAAACTCATTTGCCAAATTTGGGCCCAACATGACAACTTATCTAGATTGTGTTGCATATCGTCAACTTGTTCTTTTGAGAGTACGCTATTTGCAATTTGTGTATCGTCAGCAAATTTTGAGATTGTACAGGTGAGACCCTCATCTACAGTATGTCGTTGATGTAAATTAGAAAGAGAATTGGTCCTAGTACCAATCCCTGGGTCGGTACTTACATTGGTCCATTTAGATGCCTTACCGTTTATGACTATCTTTGCTTTCTGTCGCTGAGCCAATTTTCTATCCATTTCAACACACCGTCTTGTATTCCATGCGCTTTTAGTTTTAGCAGTAAACGTTTGTGGGGAACTTTGTCAAAGGCCTTTTGAAAATCAAGGTATATAATATCTACAGCTTTACTCTCATCGTAGAGGTTGAGGATATCGTGGAAGAAGTCTAAGAGGTTTGTTAAACAGGAACGTTTTTTACGATGCCGTGTTGAGTATCTTTAAGTATGTTATTTTCCTCTAAGTGATTTACGAGTCTGTCTCTTATGAGTGTGTCTAGCATTTTACATACAACCGAGGTTAAGCTAATTGGACGATAGTTACTGGGTAGGGATTTGCTGCCATTTTTTAATATCGGTGTTACGTTGGCTAGCTTCCACTGATCAGGCATAGTTCCAGACTGCAAGGATTTATTGAATAGCAATGTCAGTGGTTTAGAGAGCTCATCCTTAGCTTCCTTTAGGACTCTAGGTGAGATTGTATCAGATTGTTAAGGGGAGATGGGCCGGTTTTCTGGACCACTTTCTCCCTCATGTTTAGCCCCATTAGTTTTCAGATGTTAAGATGTTTGTCTCATTAGTTAGTCGATTTTAAGACATTTTGCCCCATTTCGTCGTCAATATTTAGACCTTTCGTGCTATATAGGTGTTGATTTTTTCCCTAGCGAACGATAGTGAGCCTGTAATGTTGGAAGAACCGGACTTCGGCCGGGACATTTTTCTACCGAATACATTTACAAATTAATCTAGAAGGGGGATCTAATGGATGTTTTTTTTTTTTTTTTTTTTTTTAATTTGATGGAGGTCTAGGGAGGAATCTAGACAAATAATGAATACATGCAAAAATCGGCCAAAAAGTGAACCATCACCCCTTAAGATGAAAGGAGCAAGGCCACCTCTACATATGTGTAGAGGTGGCTCTGGTATAGGTGAGGATAGGTTACGCTAGGTAAGGTTAGGTCAGGTCAGGTCAGGTTAGGTTAGGTTAGGTTAGGTTGTGGTGAAGTTAGGTTTAGTAACATCAGTGGCGAGATAAATGCGAAGCTTTAGAAGCGGGTTGCACATAATAATCTGGCCTCCCACCCCGCTCCTTATGCATACCAATCATCCGGAGCCTTTCCCTTGATTTATCGTCTTATCGGCCGTCCCTACCGACCCACCAGCCACCACTTATACCACCACAAGTCACACCTGACATTTTGTTTCTGGTAACTATTCTCATCAACACTGGGCTGGCAGCTTTGTAATTCAACAGGCATATACATTTCGCTAACTTCGGTAATTTGCCTTCACGTTACCTGTCAATACCGGTACAGAAAAGCCCCGAAACACTGTCGAAAAAAAGAGTTGCTGATTCGTAGTTGGTGAATAGAAGCTGTGGTGTGATTCTGCCTTTAACAACCCACTTAACAGCCCCCCTACCACCTGCTATCATGAGGCCTCGCTACCGCTTTGTATTGTGCTGGCTAGTTTTCTCCCAGTTTATATGCATATATGTTGCTCTATGCCTTGTGTCTCTCCATATGTATCCACTCTGGTGATAGTCGAGAGGTGGGTTGAGCGTTCAGATTGTATTAGTAAACGGTCTATATCGAACCTACAGCTAATGAGGCTGAAAATACACAGGTCCCAAACGAACACTATTATATCCTAAGTAGTCAATAGGTTAACTTTGGTTGCTAGAGGACGCCGAGATACCCCAAGGGGGGTAAGGCGTGGGCAAGGGACCTAGTGGCTCCTAAAGAATGTGCCGTTCAGACCAAATGTCCATGGTCAGGAAAGGGTGTCGTGAGAAACCTCACCTGCACGCAGTGGGATACGAGCCTTTGTTACCTGAGCCAGCCACGGCAAAATTTATATAGATTTCTTAGTTCGCTGGATCACCGTGACCATAAATATGTATCTGCCATCTACTCCAAATGTACTCGATGCCACGACCGTAAGTGTGTGTGTGTGTTTGTGTCTGTGTGTGTGAGTGAGTGTGTGTGTGTGTGTCAACATAACCGGGTGCCCAGTATAAGGTCTGTGGGTATATAACTTACTGGGTTACTCAAACACTGGAGAATCGCCTCACTTCTGAGACCCTTAGCGTGGGTTAATACTTCAACTGAGTTCCCTTTATTGATGCTTCCTTGTTTTATTATTGCACTTCAGTCTGTCTGTTAAAGGGGTGTATTTTTCTGGACCTCATTCTCCCTTATGTCTAACCCCATTAGTTTTGAGATTTTAAGACGTTCGCTCCATTATTTTGGCGATTTTAAAACCTTTCGTCCCATTTCTTTGTCGATTGTAAGACCTTCTGTGTCATTTAGGTGTCGATTTTTTCCTGGCAAGCGATAGCGAGCCTACAATATCTCAAAGTGGTGTTTTTAAAGCTTGATGAAGGGAGGTCTAGGGAGAAAAAAAAAAAAAAAAAAAAAAGGGGGGGGGGGGGGGGGGAACCAGGAATTCAAACCTCTCCTTAAAATCAATGTATTTCCTCATAGTACAGTATACAGCAAGCTAACATATGTACGTACAGTCGGGGGTATTAAGTGTTGTCATATATCCCAGTGGTTTTCGCTCAACAAGTGGTATTGGTATCTTTATAGTTACTGGGAAAAGTGCTTATCCCTCAGAGTATTAGTCAGTGTCCGAAACTTTGTGAAATATCTGACAACACTTATTAACCTCGACCGTACATGCGATCATTCCATATTTATTTATTGGCTTTTGGTTATACTCTGTTTTCAGCCACCTTTAGTTCACCTGGCCAAATCCTCAATTTATCGATTTTGCCTTCGTTTTCCACCTTTCCATTGCAAGTCTATTTATTATTATTTATCTTTATTTGTTTATTTATATTTTCTACATAATGATACGATTTTTTTACTCGTTTTGCTTTATCTGATCAAATCTCCAAAGAATTAATTTTGGTTTCGTTCCCCATATTTTCGTTCCCGACTTGTTAATTTTATTGTATTTAATTTGGTTATATATTTTTGTTTATCCTTTGCCTGATCAAACCCCTAAGGAATCGATATTGTTTCCGTCCTCCGTATATCCCTTCTCTTGTTTTGTTTGACTATTCTATTTTTAATTTGTGTTGGCTTGTGTATTTACCTATATATATATTATTAAGTCTTATAATCATCTGTTTATAATTCGCTTGATCAAATTCCCAAAATATCGATTTTGTCTCCGCATATCCCTTCCTTGCCCAGTTTCCCTTAAGTATATATATTTTTTTATATTTAGATATCTCTATTATATATTGTTTGGTTTGCATAGTAAGTCATATTTATATGTTTATTTTATTATTATTATTATTATTATTATTATTATTATTATTAGTATTATTATTATTATTATTTTTGTTTTTCAATTCTCCTTGTCAAATGTTCAAAGTATCGTAATCTATCTCCATCCTCCACAGAGTCCTTCCTGACCTATTATCTCCCATATTTTGTTATATTATATTCCTTTTTGTCTATTTCCCCTCCTACCCCATTTTGTGCCCCAACTCTGCCAGCCATGACTTCTTCTAACGCTCCACTGACCAACAACAACCCTTGTATCGCCTCTATCCAATATATTATCTGCCTCATTATCACTAGACCCTTTTTAGCCACTTTCTTGCTTCTTTATCCACATTCTGGCCTTTTTCAATCGGCACATTTCGGTTGAGGGTATAATATTTTCACTTTAAGAGGGTGTTTTTTTCTGGACCCCTTTTCCGTTTCATGTTTAGGTCCATTATGTGACGTTGACCACTCCGTTAGAACCGCATGGCTTGTCCTACAGTGACTCGCTAGGATCGCCAGGGCAGTGGATGGGGCTACAGTTTATGTATTAGAGTGTGCTTTATTTCATATGAAAGCTCGTGTCATGGGCAGTCCAGAAAGGCTCTTTGTTTTCGCCCATGTCAAGGCTTTATATATTTAATTGTAAAGTATATGTTTTGTCATTAACTAGTAATGATAGGATCTGGGAGAGAGAGAGGGAGTAGAACAGAGTGAGAGGGGGCGCGCAGTGTTTTTTGTCCCGCTCGATGACGTCACGGCTGGCTGCCTCGCGGGGGTTGGTGGAGAGGGGTCCTTACCATGCTGCTAGTGGCTGGACGACTTGCAACCGCTAGTTTCCCACGCGGCTCGAGCTAGTGCGAAGTATATATACTAGTTCCTCGCCACTCTCTCCCTCAGATCTGGTTTCTAGAACGCATCCATCTTTGTCCCTTGCAACCTGTCCCCGCTCTTACCTGAGAATCTTTTCCTCGGCCTATCTCTCTCATTTTCCATATCTTTCACCACCTTTATTGACGTTATATCCCCTCTGGTTAACTCTGCAGGATCAGCTTCATGCTGGCCAGTTGTATTGTGTGTTGGGGTCTGGTGTGACCTGTGTATGTTGGTTGTTGGGATGAGTGGGTCGCGAAGCATTGGTTGGCTTTCATATTGCTGCTTCCTTTAATTATTGGTGTTCTGCTGGATTAGATGATGCTGGACTAGGAGTCTGATATAAAAGGTATTGTTTCCTATGAGTGCTGGCTTTGGTTGAGGGCGGCACGACGTACCTGAGAACTGGAGTTGATTGAGTGAATCCTAGTCTGTGTGCCATTGAGAGTAGAGCATGCACGAATGAGGGCTTTTTGCCTATACCATTCTGCACTGTTCTGGTCTCGGTTGTTTGTCTTTGAGGTGCGCCAGGGGAGCGCTTAATACTTCGGTAGTTACTTTTAGTTACTAACCCATCTGTCCCCTACTAACTTCCTAATCCTGCCACGGACATTAGTTCTAGGGCAGTAGTTCCCTTTCCAATGTTCCCTTACCCACTCTAAACCACTGTTTGGACACTTGATCCTCAGTGTTTTGGAGGACAAGCAGCCTAGAAGGGTCACTAGACCTGTTGTTGCTTGATTTCCTTTGTACTCCTTTGTACTCCTTTGGTATTGGGGTTTCTCAAGAGAGCTGCCCTTCAGTGTAACGTAATGTTTGACGCACAGACTTGGGATTTGCACTAGGCTATGCGGCATGCCGTGCGCACCAGTGTCTCGTGTCATTGACTCTAGCTGGACTTTGTCAGTCATAGTGGACATTGAGTGTGTTAACCTAGTTACTCTTTTTGTGCATACCCATTTGTGATGACACAAGCATTTCGCAGCCTGGTTTGATGTATTGAGACACAAGCGACTTGGGCTCTTTTTGTTGATAGGAATACTGTATTGTGGCGATTATTATTGGTGTTGTGGTGTTTGGGATATTCTTGGCTCCGACGGCATTATATATTCTGCCTTTTTGTGTGCATGGCCTGCACGAGCATTGTTCCGCTGCCTGCCTTTTTGGGTTCCATTTCCGATACGAGCATCTTTATAGCATCTAGCATTTAGAGAGGATTCCTTGTTGGTGTTGAGGGACTTTGGTGCACTTTCTTTCATGCAGGAGTGCCTGACATTTGTTGATTGGAGTAACGTGAGCTGTAACTTCTCTTACCACCTTACTTTGTATACCATAACCAAGCACCTTCGGTTATAGGTAGTAATAGGCTGTTTTCACATAACATTAAGCCTAGAGTAGACGCACATTTATTGAGAGTTTGATAGCCTATTATTGCATATAGAACTCTGTAGAGTATTTGTGTTCTTTGTTCACTGGGAATATACTTCAGAGGTTGGAGCTAGCGCTTTCCGTTGTAACATTTATGCCATTACTAGTCCAATGAATAAGAGCCCTGATATATTTGAACCCCAGTCGTAACAAATGGCGACCTTACCTAGGATTTGGTGAACCTACGTTTATTAGCAGGGAACATTTGTTGTTTTGGAGAATATTTTGCGGGGATCAGCAAGAATATTTTTTTTTTTTGCAACATAGTATAGCCCTTGAGTATTTCCGAGAATTTTTGTGTGTATATCGAGGTATAAGAGTTTGGGGTGCTTCTTTTCTGAATATTGTGGTGAGAAATTTTTGTGAGCATCATGTCTTATACCGGATCAGAGGAGAATGGAGACACAGTACGTAATGTCGAGACTGAGGAACAGCAGTGTGATGATGTGGTTAATCAGGTGAACTGTGAGGAGGATGCTAGGATATTTTTGCAATGGCCTGTTACTGCCGAGCGGTTGGTGGGTGTGAATCGGTACGGTCTTCAATGCCTGGCCACAGCTATCGATCGTGCGGGTACTAGCAGCATGACCAAGGATAACTTGATAACGTGTGTACTGGGCAGGGTGACTGGTGAGCGAGATGGGTTGAGTGCTCAGAGCCCTTCGGCCATGCTTCCCCTACACTCGACTCCCAGCCATCTCAGTAGTTTGCCGACCCCGGGTACGCTTCCGCAGTTGGGTGGTGACTGGAAGGGTGGGTTGCCCCTGGGGGGACCACCGGTAATTTCAAACATTGTAGCACCTTCACCTCCTCAAGGGTTATCTCCAGAATTATTGCTTCAGCTCGAATTAGCTAAGATCGAAGAGAGAAAGGCTATCAGGGTATGTGAGCTTCAGCAGCAACAAAGGGCAGGTGAGCAGCAAATAGAGCTAGCAAAAATCCAAGCTGAGTCGACTAGGTACTGTGCCGACATGGACGTAGAGAAGTCGCGAGTAGAGACAACGGGACAGCGACTTGGGGCTGGTAACCGTGTTCATGAGCAGTCTCTCTCGCACTTATTGAAACTGGTTCCGGTGTTTGATGAGAGTGGTGTAACAGAATTTTTCACACGCTTTGAGAAGAAGTGCCAGGAACACCAGTGGCCAGAGAATAAATGGGCAGCACTTGTATCCTCTAGATTAATAGGCAAGGGTCTTAAAGCCTACGATGCGTTACCTTTGGAGTTATGTATTGTGTACGAGGATCTCAAGGAGGCTGTCCTGAGGGCTTATGAATTGCAACCAGAAACGTACCGTTTGAAGTTCCGGGGTGTAACTAAGGGAAGAGATAGCACCTTTTTGGAACACGCCCGGGACTTGTCCGATGCTATGGGGAACTGGCTCCGATCTGAG
Organism: Lithodes maja; assembly: GCA_037953745.1. Classification (NCBI taxonomy): domain Eukaryota; kingdom Metazoa; phylum Arthropoda; class Malacostraca; order Decapoda; family Lithodidae; genus Lithodes; species Lithodes maja. The sequence continues at coordinate 4,469 of JBAKBP010031198.1, read as the reverse complement.
AGGGTCACAACATTTGATGAAATTAAGCAGTTAATGATGTTGGAGCAGTTCTTTAAGAGCACGGGCGGTGATCTAACTTTGAACTTGAAGGAGAAAAACCCAAGAACTCTAGTCGAAGCAGCAGAAATGGCTGATCGACGGCTGTCGTTGATTCGGGGTTGCGGGTCCTCACAGAAGTACGATGTAAATGCTAAGGACCGTTATCCTCCCCCTCCCGTAACAATGACACATTTTAAACAGAAGAGCCATGAAACTAAAACTGAATCCAAACCTTACACCATACCGTATGTGAAAAGTCAGGGGCCTTTTACATTACAGTATAAGCCGAAGCCGAAATTTATGTGTTTTAGTTGCCACCAGGAGGGTCATAAGGCAAATGAGTGCCCTAGTCGACCTCCTCCGGCAGCCGTGTCTTTTGCTCACGGCATTGGAGTGTTCAAGAGGACATCGGAGTTTGTTAGAGGCATTTCTTCCGAGGTAAATACACTGCCAGTGCAGAAGGATCCGGAAGGCTTATTCCCTGTCCGTGATGCCTTTAGTGACCACAGGGGACTCGGTTGTGTGGAGTGGGGGGGTAGAAGACATGAGGTGAGAATTTTGCGTGACACTGGGGCATCGCAAACACTGTTGAGAAATTTTACTGGTAAACCTGTCAATACGGCGCGGGTGGTTGTGGTTCAGGGAGTTAATGCGACAAGGTCATACCCGCTTGTGAGAATGAAGGTGGAAGTTGATGGTGTGACTCGTGACCTGGATGTGGGAATTGTGGAGAAGTTGCCTGTTCGGGGCGTCGACCTCCTTCTCGGCAACGACTTTGCGGGACCAACTTCTGAGGCTCCACCCTTGGTCGTTGCCGAGAAGCTGGCCGACGTGAGTAGGGAGGAGCAGGAGTGGGTTGAGAAGTGTCCGGTGCAGCCTATGGCGTGTGTTGTCACCGGAGATTCTGCATCCAGGGAGTTACATTCTGGTCAACAATCTTTAGATCAGCGGAGGAAGGGTACCGAGAAGGGGTTGAAAGTTGATGCGGTTGAGAGTTTAGTATCAGCGGACATTCTCGGGGACTCAGTATTAGGACCAAATATCGAGTCTGAAGAAGACCCAGTAACTGTTGTGGAAAAGGCAGAGGATGGGCTTAAAAAGACGATGAGAGAGCAACGGGAGGCCAAATTTAATGTAGGAGGGGGGCATGAGTTGTTTCGCAAACACTTGGATAGGCTTGCTCCTTCGGACATTCGTAAGTTGAAATTGGAAGACCCGGAGGTTCTTCAATGTGAGTTGAAGGAGGACAGTGTTGCACAGTTGGGAGGTGTGGCAACAAGGTACCCTGACGCGTACCCTATGAGAAATGGGTCGGCGAAGACGGTGGTCCGAGGCTTGCTAGTGTGTTTTTCCCGGTATGGTTACCCGCAGGAGATTCATGTTGTTTTGTTTACTGCACGGGAGGTACCTGGGGAATGTTTGGGATTCAGCCCTAATGAGCTCGTCTTTGGACACCGTGTCAAAGGGCCTCTCCATATGGTTGAAGAAGTATGGGAGGGCGCAGAAAAACCTTGTTCTATGCTCAAGTGTGTCCTCAACAGTCGAGAATGGATGTTGCGCAGTCTGGAGTTGGCTGGCCGTAATTTGACTAGCTCTCAGGCCCTCATGAAGGACAGGTACGACCTCAAGGTTGAACTCAGGGAGTTTCACGTGGGTCAGGAGGTGTTGACTCTACTGCCCCTTGTAGGTCACCCCTTATCCGCGAAGTACACTGGTCCTTATAGGGTGGTGGAGGAGCTATCAGACCTGGATTGCTTGGTGGCCGCTCCAGACAGACGTAAGCGCAATCAGTTATGTCACGTTAATCTCATGAAGGAGTATGTGAGGCACCCCCCTGAGCCTCTCACTGTGCCTGTGATGATGTTTAGCAGTCAAGGTGGAGAAGGAGAATGGGACAGTCAAGCTCAGGTGGAGGATAACTGGAAGGATAAGAAAGTCAAATGGGCGCCTGAGTGTGAGAAGGTGTTTAGAGAAGTAAAACACCTGTTGTGCACTCACCCGATCCTCAGGGCCCCTGACTTTAGCCTACCTTTCCAACTAGCAACGGAGGCTAGTGGTGTGGGGGCTGGTGCCGTCCTTGTGGAAAAGGACGATGATGGGCTGGAGCATCCTGTTAGTTTCTGCTCGGAGAAGTACAATTCGGCCCAGGGGAGCTGCTCTGTTGTCGAGGAGGAGCTGCTGGCGGTTGTACTTGCTCTGAGGCATTTCGAAGTCTGTGTTCCAGCCTATGGTCCGGTCGTTGTAGTTTACCCAGATCATCACCCTCTCAAGTTCTTGGACCAGTTTCACAATCGGAATATGAGGCTGACCAGGTGGTCACTAAGGTTATTGGTATATAACCTGGACATACGCCATATTGCCGGTTGTTACAACGTGGTTGCAGATGGTCGTTCAAGGGTATATGATCCTGGGTAGATTGACACACGGGTAGCCTCCTGCTTTAGTTTGAATAGTATTTTGCGCTTCGTGCTTGTTGGCTCGCGGTTGTAGCCCAGCGTATTGGGTCGTAAAGCAGGAGTTGAGCGTTTGGTATAGAAGAAAAAACTAGGCTTGCCCCTATAGTGCAGCCGAAATAAACAAATTAAGAACATTAAAAATCAAATAAAAAAAACTTTCTTTGATAGTTGAATTTTTTTCAGTATGTTATAGCAGTAATTCTGAGTTGCACTCCTCTCAGAATGCTGGGCTAGAGAAGCTCGCTCTTGAGGAGCATAACTACATATAATTTAACCTATTGTGTTGGGAGGGTTATAATTTTGAAAAGAATGTTTTGTTGAAGAACTGTGCCAGATATTTTACTGCCGCTGGGTGATGGGAAGTGGAGATATAGCATGGGTTCTAACCATCAGATTTTTATGAGCCTTGGGGCCTCTGAGAAAAATCTTGGGGGGGGTGTGACGTTGACCACTCCGTTAGAACCGCATGGCTTGTCCTACAGTGACTCGCTAGGATCGCCAGGGCAGTGGATGGGGCTACAGTTTATGTATTAGAGTGTGCTTTATTTCATATGAAAGCTCGTGTCATGGGCAGTCCAGAAAGGCTCTTTGTTTTCGCCCATGTCAAGGCTTTATATATTTAATTGTAAAGTATATGTTTTGTCATTAACGAGTAATGATAGGATCTGGGAGAGAGAGAGGGAGTAGAACAGAGTGAGAGGGGGTGCGCAGTGTTTTTTGTCCCGCTCGATGACGTCACGGCTGGCTGCCTCGCGGGGGTTGGTGGAGAGGGGTCCTTACCATGCTGTTAGTGGCTGGACGACTTGCAACCGCTAGTTTCCCACGCGGCTCGAGCTAGTGCGAAGTATATATTCTAGTTCCTCGCCACTCTCTCCCTCAGATCTGGTTTCTAGAACGCATCCATCTTTGTCCCTTGCAACCTGTCCCCGCTCTTACCTGAGAATCTTTTCCTCGGCCTATCTCTCTCATTTTCCATATCTTTCACCACCTTTATTGACGTTATATCCCCTCTGGTTAACTCTGCAGGATCAGCTTCATGCTGGCCAGTTGTATTGTGTGTTGGGGTCTGGTGTGACCTGTGTATGTTGGTTGTTGGGATGAGTGGGTCGCGAAGCATTGGTTGGCTTTCATATTGCTGCTTCCTTTAATTATTGGTGTTCTGCTGGATTAGATGATGCTGGACTAGGAGTCTGATATAAAAGGTATTGTTTCCTATGAGTGCTGGCTTTGGTTGAGGGCGGCACGACGTACCTGAGAACTGGAGTTGATTGAGTGAATCCTAGTCTGTGTGCCATTGAGAGTAGAGCATGCACGAATGAGGGCTTTTTGCCTATACCATTCTGCACTGTTCTGGTCTCGGTTGTTTGTCTTTGAGGTGCGCCAGGGGAGCGCTTAATACTTCGGTATTGGGGTTTCTCAAGAGAGCTGCCCTTCAGTGTAACGTAATGTTTGACGCACAGACTTGGGATTTGCACTAGGCTATGCGGCATGCCGTGCGCACCAGTGTCTCGTGTCATTGACTCTAGCTGGACTTTGTCAGTCATAGTGGACATTGAGTGTGTTAACCTAGTTACTCTTTTTGTGCATACCCATTTGTGATTACACAAGCATTTCGCAGCCTGGTTTGATGTATTGAGACACAAGCGACTTGGGCTCTTTTTGTTGATAGGAATACTGTATTGTGGCGATTATTATTGGTGTTGTGGTGTTTGGGATATTCTTGGCTCCGACGGCATTATATATTCTGCCTTTTTGTGTGCATGGCCTGCACGAGCATTGTTCCGCTGCCTGCCTTTTTGGGTTCCATTTCCGATACGAGCATCTTTATAGCATCTAGCATTTAGAGAGGATTCCTTGTTGGTGTTGAGGGACTTTGGTGCACTTTCTTTCATGCAGGAGTGCCTGACATTTGTTGATTGGAGTAACGTGAGCTGTAACTTCTCTTACCACCTTACTTTGTATACCAATAACCAA
>JBAKBP010031197.1:0-24745 GCA_037953745.1 Lithodes maja | reverse complement strand
TATTAATAGAGTGATGTAATAAGTATAATGGTGATACCGCCAATAGATCCCATTCGATTATAACCGTCTTGGTGGTGTAATGGTTAAGGTGTCTAAAAATCTGTGTGTGATAACCCAGGTTCAAATCCCGGTGGATCACATAATATATGCTTTCATTAAGGGGAGGTTTCTAGTTTGTTTCCTACTCCTCCAGCAATCTTAAAATTTCACTCCCTTGACCCCCTTTTAAGATAAATTTGTACATTTTTCGGTAGAAAAATGTCCCGGCCGAAGGCCGATTACTCTTAAATTACAGGCTCGCTACCACTCGCCAGGATAAAATCGACACCTAAATGGCACGAAAGATCTTAAAATTGACAGAATGGGTCGGAAATTCTTAAAAATCACCAAACTAATGGGGGCAAACGTCTTAAAATCTCAAAAGCAATGGGGCTAGACATGAGGGAGAAAGGGGTCAAGAAAAAAGTCCCTCAAGTGGAAATCTCCCCTTAATTTCGTTGGAGGTGTTTGGTGGTGTGGTGAAATTAATAAAAAAATATATATTCAGCTTTGGAAGGACCTGTCGTAGCGAAAGGAATCAATGACGTGGAGAATTGTAGCTTTTCACCCACCCCACCGCCTGACTAGATTGACAAGGTATTTGACAATGTTAAGGGGAGGTTTTTAGTTAGTTCGCTAGACTTCCATCAAGCTTAACATTACAGCCCCTAGACCCCCTTTCAAGATAAATTTGTACATTTTTCGGTAGAAAAATGTCCCGGCCGAAGGCCTGGTCCTCTTAAATTACAGGCTCGCTATCGCTCGCCAGGAAAAAATCGACACCTAAATGGCACGAAAAGTCTTAAAATTGACAGAAATGGGGCGAAGGCTCTTAAAATCGCCAAACTAATGGGGCAAACGTCTTAAAATATCAAAAGCAATAGGACTAACCATGAGGGAGAAAGGGGTCATGAAAAAAATCCCTCAAGTGGAAATCTCCCCTCAAGTATGCATCAGCACTAATTTGTTATATTGACTTATTTGCCTGGTATTGATCACCAGATTTATTTTTTGCTTTCGTTGTCAAGGGAGCCCATCTCGCTTTTTTTCTATTTTTCTCCCTCTCTCTTTTGGCTTGTATACATTCGGCCCCATTCAGCCTACTGTTTTAAGACGTTTACCCCCATCCAGGTGTCAATATTTTCCTGGCGAGCGGTAGCGAGCCAGCATATATATATATATATATATATATATATATATATATATATATATATATATATACTGTATATATTTGTTTTGGCAGCAAGCTAAATTTTTACATTTTTCGATAGAAAAAATTCTCTGGCGAAGCTGGATTTCTCCATACAATGCTAGTTCACTATCGCTCGCCAGGAATAATTCGACACCTGGATGGGGATAAACGTCTTAAAACAGTTGGCTGAATGGAGCCGAATGGATACAAGCCAGAGAAGGAGAGAAAAAGAGAGAAAGATAAAAAAAAAAAAAAAACGGTGACCCCCCCCTTTATTTCTCTGCAACTCGACTTCAATAGAGAGCGTAGCCATCATACTTAAATGCATACATATTCATGCATATGTATGTATGTTGCGACCGTAGATGTGTGTGTGTGTGTGTGTGGGTTGGAAGTGTGCTGGTGTGTGTGCAGTCGTTCAATGTGTGTATGTGGATGGTTGGGTAGATGTACACAGGAGGCTTATAATTATCTCGTGATAGATATGCTTTGTGCCCCATGAATATTCTTTCCTCTCACTTAAAAATTAGGCTACCATAGTGCGGTGGGAATATGAACATGATTAGATAAATATCCAGTATTCGAGAATGGATAATAAGTCGTAGGCGTGTGCATAAACCTTTAACCTTCTTGGTGGTGTAATGGTTAACGTGTCTAAAAATCTGTGTGTGATAACCCGGGTTCGAATCCTGGTGGATCACATATATGCTTTCATTAATTTAATTGGAGGTGTTTGGTGGTGTGGTGAAATTAATAAAACAATTATTATACATCGTAAGTGTTGTAATCGTTGTGTTGAAATATCGAAGAACTTATCGGTACAAAGCAGCTACAGGGTAATTTTTGTTTTAACCCACTCAGTACCAGGGACGTCATTTTCCTCATATTCTGGGAACTATTAGACGATTTTATTAAGCTTAGGAAGGACCTCTAGCAATAATAAGGCTTTCAAACTATTCGGTTCGTTCGGTATCTTGGTCTAGTGGATTAAATGTCAAATTACCATCATTGTTTGCTATAGATAATATTGAATTGTGTTATCATTGCAGATCCACCCGTGACGTCATGGTAGTGTTGCTATATCATCTAATTAACCACTTGCGAGTTTCAGGCTATGAGGAAGTTGGAGTTCTTTTACATTGATATTTAGCAGAATTACCAGCTAAAATGTGGTTGTATTACATTTATAAATACAGACAAATAAAATAAACACACTTTTTATCCATTAGACATTTACTTTATTATTGTATTTCTGTTAACCCTCTCCGACATATGACGCGATTTTGAGCCTATTGGGGATACTTTAAAGCCTTTGTCACCATCAGGGGTATTTAGAAACCTTTAGTTTAGTTACTTCAACCTCTGCAGTTGTCTTTGAGTTAGCTGTGGGCAGAAAACTAATTTTGGAGAGGTAATTATAAGAGTGAGAGAACTCTATTTCATATTGCTAATCTGGCAACTTCTGCGTCACATGAGCGTGAAAGGGTTAATACCGATGTTTACGGCACCAACTTCCTTATAGAGCGAAACACGCAAGTCGGCAATTATATACATCTCCATTTGCTACATTAGGTAATATAAGACATAGTCAGTTGTAAGAAACATATATTCTACATATTAATATAGCAATAATATGTAATTCACAAACTCAATGTTACAATATACAAAATGAATGTTTAATGGACCACTTGCGAGTTTCAGGCTATAAGGAAGTTGGAGCTGTAGACATCGATGGTAACTATAAATACAATGATTATGCAGGTGTCTAATGGCTGAAGAGTGTGTTGAATTAGGTTTTATGTACCGGTAGTTATAAAAGTACTACAACCGTATTTTAACTGCTGAATATCAATATCTACAGCTCCAACTTCCTTATAGAACGAAACTCGCAAGTGGTCGATTGTAAAAAGAAATGATACCCATAATTACTGTTTCAAAGTATCAGCCACAAATGATTGCAACACTTAGCATGCATAACATTGTTTGTAACTTGTGAACACCCCGTTTTTACAATGCTAACCTACCTTCCGATAAGTTAGGGGGGTCACCTGCTATTTTTTTATCTTTCTCTCCTTTTCTCTCTTTCTCTGGTTTGTATCCATTTGGCTCCATTCAGCCAATTGTTTTAATGCAGTTTCACGGCCGAAGGCCGGTTCCTCCACAATTACAGGCTCGCTATTGCTCGCCAGGAAAATAATTGACCCCTAAAGGCCTAAAGAGCACGAAAGGTCATAACATTGAGAAAGAAATGGGGCGAAAGGTCTTAAATTCGACAAACTAATGGGGCAAACATTTTAAAATCTCAAAACTAATAGGGATAAGCATGAGGAAGAAAGGGGACCAGAAAAACGGCCCAGCTCCCCTTAATTTGACCTCTTCTGTGAGGATGACTTGTCTTAACTTTACTTAGTGTTCAAAGGACATGTGGCTGTCAGAGGTTGTTAAGGGAGCCCACCATCTTTTTTTTGTTATCTCTCTCTCTCCTTTTCTCTTTCCCTGGCTTGTATCCATTCGGCCCCATTCAGCCAACTGTTTTCAGATGTTTATCCCCATTCGTCGATTTCTTCCTGGCGAGCGATAGCGAGCCAGCATTGTATGGAGAAATCCGGCTTCGCCGGAGACATTTTTCTATCGAAAAATGTACAAGTTTAGCTTGATGTCAGAACAAAAATATATATATGCTGGCTTGCTACCGCTCACCAGGAAAATATTGACACTTGGATGGGGGTAAACGTCTTCAAACAGTAGGCTGAATGGGGCCGAATGGATACAAACCAAAGAGAGAGGGAGAGAAAGAGAAAAAAAAAGCGAGGTGGGCTCCCTTAAATAAGATGTTTTTGTCTTCTAGGCATGTGTCCTAAGCTGAATAAAATCATCAAGTGTTAACCAAAATAAGATGCAAATTACACCATCGTTTTAAAGTACTTAACATTGTACAATTACCTACATGAATTTGTACCCACAGCTTGATTTAAAACATGGAAGTAAAAAATAGCACGTTTGGCTGAAATGGTGTATTTTTCATCTATCTATCTATCTATCTATCTATCTATTTACTCAGGCCCAATCCCCACTTTTCCTATTTTTTCTTTACTGTTTCTCTAGTTTCCTTTCTTTCTGGGTTTTTTATACAACAACCATTTATTGATCATAAGGAATTACTACTGCCTGTAAAACTACACCTGTAATTCAGTGATACCATATTTTTACTTCCATAATTATCATACATCATGGAGTGGGTACGAATTCATGTGGGCATCTGTACGCAAATATTAACCCCTTCAGTATCGGTAACGTCTATTTATTTGATTTCAGTTACATCAGGATAGTTTAATGAAGCTCAGGAAGGATAAAAGGATTAATCGAGATAGTCTGTAGCCTTTTAATTGGTAGACGTCCTTCCTAAGCTGAACGAAATCTTCTAATAGTTAGGCCTACTTGAATATCGTAAACTATGTGAGTGGTACTCAAAGGGTTAATAGACATTCGTAATGCTTGATGCTATCCAACTGAGCAATAATTCTAGGGGGTGTGGTGAGCATAGAGGTGGTGGGTCCATCTTGCTGGCAACACGTATAAACATTTATATACAGACACACAATGGTTAGTTACATCTAGGTTACTTAAGGGAGCTCAGACGGTATTGTGCAGCATAATTCACTGGTTCGGCTCAATGGTTTAAGGAAAGGGTTTAGTTTGCTCTCTAAATCTCTATCAAACTTAAAAAAACACCCACAAGACCACCCTTCGATATCAATGTGTACATTTTTCGGTAGAAAAATGTCCCGGCCGCAGGCCGATTCCTCTTCAAATGCAGGCTCGCTATCGCTCGCCAGGGAAAAAAATCGACACCTAAATGGCACGAAAGGTTTTAATATTGGCAAAGAAATGGGGCAAAAGGTCTGAAAATCGTCAAACTAATGGAGCGAATGTATTGTAATCTCATAACTAATAGGGCTAAACATGATGGAGAAGGAGGACTCGAAAAACCAACTGCCTCCCCTTAACACTTTCAGCACGGGTGACGGCTTTTCAATATATTCTGGCCGTTACTAGATTATTTTAATCAGCTTAGGAAGGACCTCTAGCAATAAAAAGGCTATTAACTATCTCACTCGACCATCTTAGCCACTACAGATCCTTCCTAAGATCAAAAAAATTCTGGCAACCTTTCTGGATTATTTTGCAGTGCTACCGGAAACTAGGCTGCTGTTGGATGAATTTAATTGTTGACCTCATAAGCTGCCAGACCAGTGTTGAGGATAAATGTTGAGGGAAAAAGCGCTCGTGTGATACCGGCTTTTGACTCTTACCTAGGAAGTTAAGGGAGCCCACCTCGCCTTTTTCGCTTTCTCTCCCTCTCTCTTTGGCTTGTATCCATTCGGCCCCATTCAGCCTACTGTTTTAAGACTTTTACCCCCATCCAGGTGTCAATATTTTCCTGGCGAGCGGTAGCGAGCCAGCATATATATGTTTTTGTTTTGACAGCAAGCTAAATTTGTAAATTTTTCGAAAGAAAAATTTCTCTCCATACAATGCTGGCTCGCTATCGCTCGCCAGGAAGAAATCGACACCTGGATGGGTATAAACGTCTTAAAACAGTTGGCTGAATGGGGCCGAATGGATACAAGCCAGGGAAAGAGAGAAAAGGAGAAAAAAAACAGTGACCCCCCTTAATCATGCGAGGATTACATTCATGGCACGAGTTATTAATATTCACAAGGATTTACTAATAACTATCAATATGCGACATAAAATGTCCTTTTCGTGTATAACATATTTTATTTTAATGTTGAAATAATTTAGAACATTACTTCAACCCTCCAATGTTTCATATGAAAAAGTACAGTCGCGCTAATAAGTGATGACTCGGCACCAAATATGTTTTGATCAATAATTGGTATCGGCAATATCTAAGCTTCATTTCTTCATATCGAGTGAAATATACAAACATGTTCCTACACTTACCCACCCTATTCAACATCTGACAGACATTAATACAGCACAGAGCAAGCCAAACGTAATGACAGCTGAGACATGACTTATTAGCGCCACCGTACAATACATAGCTCTCTATTATTACTCATGAAATACACTACAAAGATTATCACTTTACAATATAAGCAATATTAACCCCTTGAAGCTCTGACGCGTTTTAGCAGTATATGCTGGCTATCATTAGCCGATTTTGTGCTGCTTAGGAAGGATATGTGGGTATTATAAGGGTAAATACTAGCTCAATCAACCCTCTGACTTGCATATACCCTTCCTAATCTGAATAAAATCGTCTAATAATTACCAGAAAACCGAAAAGAAATGCGTATTGGAGCTTGAAAGGGTTAAAATGAGAACAAGCCAATTTCTCGTCAGCAAGAATAATGTAGATTATAACTATCAATATTACTATACTTTTAAATTACCTAGTAAAACAATGTATCAGCTTTGAGAGGTATATATACACTCTACATATTACCTAGTAAAACAATGTATCAGCTTTGAGAGGTATATATACACTCTACATATTACCTAGTAAAACAATGTATCAGCTTTGAGAGGTATATATACACTCTACATATTACCTAGTAAAACAATGTATCAGCTTTGAGAGGTATATATACACTCTACATATTACCTAGTAAAACAATGTATCAGCTTTGAGAGGTATATATACACTCTACATATTACCTAGTAAAACAATGTATCAGCTTTGAGAGGTATATATACACTCTACATATTACCTAGTAAAACAATGTATCGGCTTTGAGAGGTATACATACACTGTACATATTTATTGGATCTTGAAAGGGTTAAATGTTCTAGATGTTCAACCCCTATTATCGGAGAGTACCACATGAAAGCTACTCTCCATGACAGCGGATTCGTATATTAAATGTGTTATAATAAATTGCTTAAGGGGACATGGCACGGCTTTCTGGACCACTTTCTCCCTCATGTTTAGCCCCATTAGTTTTCAGATGTTAAGATGTTTGGCCCATTAGTTAGTCGATTTTAAGACCTTTCGCCCAATTTCTTCGTCAATATTTAGACCTTTCGTGCTATTTAGGTGTCGATTTTTTCCCTGGCGAACGATAGTGAGCCTGTAATGTTGGAAGAATCGGCCTTCGGCCGGAAATTTTTTCTACCAAAAAATGTACAAATTAATCTAGAAGGGGGATCTAATGGATATATTTTTTTAAATTTGATGGGAGGTCTAGGGAGGAAACTGGAAAAATAACGAATACATGCAAAAATCGCCCAAAACGTGAACCATCCCCCCTTAAATAAATATAATTTTTATGTTTAGACGAACACACAAATTTCGGAGCTAAAAACACACATTATTTTCTGCTTGGTACGGTGTTTTGAAGGGTGAATGTGGCACTGTATTGTCAAGGGAACAATCACACACACACACACACACACACACACACACACACACACACACACACGCACACACGAAGGCAAAGGCAGTTAAGGGAGTCCACTTCGCCTTTTATTATCTTTCTCTCCATCTCTCTTTGGCTTGTATCTATTCGGCCCCATTCAGCCTACTGTTTTAAGACGTTTATCCCCATCCAAGTGTCAATATTTTCATGGCGAGCGGTAACGAGCCAGCATATATATATTTTTGTATTGACAGCAAGCTAAATTTGTAAATTTTTCGATAGGAAAATGTCTCCGGCCAAGCCGGATTTCTCCATACAATGCTGGCTCGCTATCGCTCGCCAGGAAGAAATCGAAACCTGGATGGGGATAAACGTCTTAAAACAATTGGCTGAATGGGGCCTAACGGATGCAAGCCAGGGAAAGTAAGAGAGAAAAGGAGAGAAAGATAATAAAAGTCGGTAACCCCCCTCAACCACTAACGTGTTTCGGGGTATAGGGAAGTTCATGGTTGTTAACACATAAAACACATGCTTTATATGCTTTAAGGGGAGGCAGACCGTCTTTCTGGACCCCCTTCTCCCTAATGCTTAGCCCCACTAGTTTTGAGGTTATAAGACGTTCGGCCCATTAGTTTGGCGATTTTAACACCTTTCGCCCCATTTCGTTGTCAATTTTAAGACCTTTCGTGCCATTTAGGTGTCGATTATTTCCTGGCGAGCGAAAGCGAGCCTGCAATTTTAAGAGGAACCGGGACATTTTTCTACCGAAACATGTACAAATTTATTTTGGAGGGGGTTCTAGGGGGTGCTTTTCTAAGCTTGATGGAGGTCTAGGGAGGAAACTACAAAAAAATGTATGAATAAATGAATTAATAGACCAAACAAACGGTAAGGGGAGGTTTTTAGTTTGGTCCGTAGATATCCTTCAAGCTTAAGATTACACCCCCTTGAGCCCCTTTCAAGATAAATTTGTATATTTTTCGGTAGAAAAATTTCCCGGCTGAAAGCCGGTTCCTCTTAAATTACAGGCTCGCTATCGCTCGCCAGGATAAAATCGACACCTAAATGGCACGAAAGGTCTTAAAATTGACAGAAATAGGTTGAAAGTTCCTAAAATCGTCAAAATAATGGGGCGAACGTCTTAACATTAGGAAAACAATGGGGCTAAACATGAGGGAGAAAGGAGTCATGAAAAAAAATCCCTCAAGTGGACATCTCCCCTTAATGTACTTGTATGTGTAATATAAACTTATTGCTAAATATCGACGCCTACAGCTTGAACGTCCATACTATACTCTATTTATTATAAGAAGGCCAGGCGTCGTGAATTCTAACCTCTTGTAACTCATAAAGGGCTAGAGCAGTGGCGCTGACATTTCTACCAGTTGGGAAGAGTCGGCCAGGAAGTGGGTGTGGGCATTTACAGCCATTTTGCTGACATTTCTACCATTTGGGAAGAGTCGGTCAGTAAGTAGGTGTGGAAATTTACAGCCATTTTGCTGACATTTCTACCATTTGGGAAGAGTCAACCAGGAAGTGGGTGTGGAGATTTACAGCCCATTTGCTCTAGTCCCTATTGAGTTATAAGATGTTAGGTGTCATGATTTTGGCCTAATTATAATCCACGGGTCAGAGCCAAAAAGCACACGGATCGGTACCATCCAAGGGGGTGTAATTTACAGCATAATCCCCAATAAACGGCTATTAAGGGGGCTGACCTGTTTTTGGTCTGTCCTTTTCTATCTTGCTCTGCCTTGTATCCATTTGGCCCCATTCAGCCTACTGTTTTAAGACGTTTATCCCCATCCAGGTGTCAATTGTTTACTGGTGAGCGGTAGCGAGCCAGCATATTTTTTATTTTTGTTTGACAGCAGGCTAAATTTGTACATTTTTCGATAGAAAAATTTCTCCGGCGAAGCCGGATTTCTTCATATAATGCTGGCTCGCTATCGCTCGCCAGGAAGAAATCGACACCTGGATGGGGATAAACGTCTTAAAATAGTTGGCTTAATGGGGCCGAATGGATACAAGCCAAGGAAAGAGAGAAGAGGACAGAAATAACAAAAAGCAGGTGGAAAGGTTTATGTGTTGGTCTATTATATCATATATTAATTATATATATATATATATATATATATATATATATATATATATATATATATATATATATATACCTCCCTAGACTGCCATCAAACTATATACCTCCCTAGACTTCCATCAAACTTATATATATACCTCCCTAGACTTCCATCAAACTTTAAAAACAACATCCATTAGATCCCCCTTCTAGATTAATTTGTACATTTTTCGGTAGACATTTTTTCCGGCCCCGGTTCTTCCAATATTACAGGCTCACTATCGTTCGCCAGGGAAATAATCGACACCTAAATAGCACGAAAGGTTTTAATATTGACAAACAAATAGGGCAAAAGGTCTTAAAATCGACAAACTAATGGGGCAAACATCCCAAAATCTAAAAAAACAAAAAATGGGGCTAAACATGAGGCCAGCCAAACGGCCCATTAAGTGATATGGGAACTCATTTGCCAAGGTTACAAGATCAAAATAATAACAATGAAAAACAGTCATGTGGGCCTATTTTATATTTGTATCAATTTGTACATATTTAGAAGACTTGTTTGCAGTTTAAGGGGAGGTTTTTAGTGTGTTTTCTAGACTTCCATCAAGTTTGAAATTACACTCCCTTAACCCCCTTTCAAGATAAATTTGTATATTTTTCGGTAGAAAAGTGTCCCGGCCGAAGGCCGATTCCTATTAAATTACAGGCTCGCTATCGCTCGCCAGGAAAAAATAGACACCTAAATGGCACTAAAGGTCTTAAAAGTGACATATATGGGGTGAAAGTTCTTAAAATCGTCAAACTAATGGGGCGAACGTCTTAAAATCTCAAAAGCAATGGAGCTAATTATGAGGGAGAAAAGGGTAAAGACAAAAATCCCTCAAGTGGATATCTCCCCTTAAGAAGGATCTGTGGTAGTAAAAAGGGTTAAGTGAGATAGTTCGAAGCCTATTAACCCTTTCAAGCTCCAATACCGGTACGCGTTTCTGTTGTTTTCTGGCTACTGTTAGACGATGTTTGACTTCAGATTAGTAACGGTGTACGGAAGTCAAAGGGTTGATTGAGATAGCCTTGACTCTTTTAATACCCACAGATCCTTCCTAAGCTGCATAAAACCGTCTAGTGATAGCCAAAAATTAACCGCTAAAACGCGTCAGAGCTTCAAAGGGTTAAGAAGGATCTGTGATAGTAAAAAGGGTGAAGTGAGATAGTTCGAAGCCTATTAATTGCTAGAGGGTCTTTTGAAACTGAATAAAGTCGTCTAATAGCCAGAATAGAGTTAAGAGGAGATATCCACTTGAGGGATTTTTTTCTTGACTCCTTTCTCCCTCATGTTTAGCCCCATTGTTTTTCTAATTTTAAGATGTTCGCCCCATTATTTTGACGATTTTAAGAACTTTCAACCCATTTCTATCAATTTTAAGACCTTTAGTGCCATTTAGGTGTCGATTTTATCCTGGCGAGCGATAGCGAGCCTGTAATTTAAGAGGAACCGGCTCTCAGCCGGGACATTTTTCTACCGAAAAATTTACAAATTTATCTTGAAAGGGGCTCAACGGGGTGTAATCTTAAACTTGAAGGATATCTAGGGACCAAACTAAAAACCTCTCCTTAAAGGCCGCTCTGATGGTACTTACTGTATATTAATGGACTATTCAACCAGAAACTCTCAAGTGGTCAATTAAGGGGCGACTGACCGTTTGTTTGGTCTATTAATGAATTTATTCATATATTTTTTTTTAGTTTCCTCCCTAGACCTCCATCAAGCTTAGAAAAACACCTGCTAGACCCCCCTTCAAGATAAATTTGTACATTTTTCGGTAGAAAAATGTCCCGGCCAAAGGCTGGTTTCTCTTAAAATTTCAAGGGAAAAATCGACACCCAAATAGCACGAAAGGTCTTAATATTGACAAAGAAATGGGGCGTAAAGTCTTAATATCGCCAAACTAATGTCCGAATGTCTAAAAATCTAAAAAAACAATGGGCTAAACATGAGGGAGAAGAGGGTCCAGAAAACAATGGGCTAAACATAAGGGAGAAGAGGGTCCAGAAAACAATGGGCTAAACATAAGGGAGAAGAGGGTCCAGAAAACAATGGGCTAAACATAAGGGAGAAGAGGGGCCAGAAAACAATGGGCTAAACATGAGGGAGAAGAGGGGCCAGAAAACAATGGGCTAAACATGAGGGAGAAGAGGGGCCAGAAAAACCAACTACCTTAAACGTGATTTATGAATGTTGGTTGGGGTTATGAGGAGACCAGAGGGGCGTGGTGAATTTCCCCCCAAGAGGGCCTGGGCTGGGTGTCTGTCCCCAGCAGGAGTGCCACCGCCTCTGTTTCCGACATGGGCGAGAGGTAATCCAGGGAGTCTTCTATATCCCCGTGGAGGAGTTGTTGTTCTTGGGTGGCACACAGCAGGGTCATCAAGTCGCTCTGGGGCTGCGTGTAGACCGCCTGTTGGTTCTTCGGGAGGTCTGATAAGGGAGCTGCCTCGCCCAGGATACTCGAGAGGATCCAGGAACAGGTGTCTTGGGCTGCGTTGCCGTCCAGGATGTCCTGCAGGGACCTGATGTATGCGGAGGCCAGACGCAGGGTCGTGATTTTGGTCATATCGGCTGCGGCGCGGCGACTGCACACCCACGAAGGTAGCACCCCCCGCAGACTCTCAAAGGCCGTGTTGATTTGTCGCATGCGGCACCTTTCCCGAGCATTGGCGGTTTTCCTGCGGTAGCGGGATAAAGGCTGTGGCCGCTGTTTGTGCCTGAACGAGTCCTGAAAGCTCCATTCACTATCACACCGACGCCGTGGGTGCAGCGATCGAGGTCTGAGCTGGTACTTCACTCTGGAATTGTCTGACTCTTGCCCGGGGGTACTCGTGTGTTTATTATTACCATTGTTGTTGTTACTGTCCACCTCACCATTGTCACCACTCACTGTTACAGGTTCACTCGCTTCACCGGACGCTTCAGAGTTCGTATCGTTTTGTTCTTTGTGTTCTGGTTTGTTATTTACATGTTCACTCGTTTCACCTTCTGATGGAGAAGTTATAGTGTTCGTCTCATCGTGTTCTGTTATACTTTCTAGTTTTGCCATTTTTGTTTCTCGAATTAACATTAGCCAATTTCAACGCATAATGTTCACCATCACTAATATGTATCTATTGGGTCCTGATATTCCTTTGATACCTTGAGCCATGAAGCACTCTGTAATAAGAAAAGGGATTGTAGATTGATGAATAGACTGATGAATAGAGAGTTAGATAAATGTATATGAATAGATAGATAGATAGATAGATAAATATCGGATCTAATATGACAAATATTTTTATGGATACCGTATTATTATTTTTAAGCTTAGTATCCGCACTACAATGTACTTATATAAAAAATAGGATAAATTTAACCCCTTGAAGCTCTGACGCGTTTTAACAGTTTATTTTGGCTATCATTAGACGATATTATGCAACCTAGGAAGTATCTGTGGGTATTAGAAGGGTAAATACTATCTCAATCAACCCTTTGACTTCCATATACCGTTACTAATCTGAATAAAATCGTCTAATAGTGGCCAAAAACAGAACAGAAACGCGTATTGGAGCTTGAAAGGGTTAAATGGCCATGGAAATCTCAAAATCGGTAAGCGAGGATCAGCGCTGGATTTAGAGGCTCGGGCGATAGTATATACACTACTAAAATAAAGCCATGATCAATCAAAATTAGTATACTTATGATCTGGTCGGTGAGACTACCCAAAATAAGTCAACCACTTCACAGATTATCCCTTCAATCTAATCGCGTCATTTTTATCAGGTTGACATGCGATTTTACTTGACTTACAAGGGATTTCTAGGCATAACAAACTATCTCAATTAATCCTCCGACTCCCACGTGTCTTTTCAAAATTGATTAAAAGCGTCTAATGATAGCCAAAGTTTAAGTTAGAAATGCACTATCACATTGAAGAGCTTAAAATATTTCATGTGGTATAGGAAAAGAAGTGATGTAACTCACAAAATGTACTGTATGTATGAACGAGTGAAGGAGGGAGGAAGGGAGAGAGGGAGGGAGGTAGAGAGCGAGGTGTGTATAGATCCTGCCACGGTGGAGGACTGTTGCCCACTGGTGATTCACAGTAAAGTGAGTGAACCCTAGTGCCCAGTGCCCACCCTACCCTGCCCTGCCCTACCCTACCCTCTCACTCACCATCAATGCACCTTACTCTCCCACAATCACTAGACCTGTTGTTGCTTGATTTCCTTTGTACCTTTCCACCCTACTTCTTTTCTCCCTGCATGTCATTCCTTTCTATTTATATCTACCTATCTATCTATTACTTCCTCACTCCATCCTTCCACCTCTCTTTCGGTCTACCTCTCCCTCTCCCTCCTTCCATCTCGCTCTCGTACACCTTCTTAGTCATTCTCTCGCTTCCCATACGTTCCACATGGCCGAACCATCTCAAGGTGCTTTTCTATATTTGTTTTTATTCTATCTGTCTGAGGGCCATATCCTTAGTCATCACCCTACACTCGTCCCGATAGTGTGATTCACCCTAGGTACGATCGCGCTAATAAGTCATGTCCCAGCTGTCATTACGTTCGGCTTGCTCTGTACTGTTTTAATGTCTGTCAGATGTTGAATAAGGTGGGTAGGTGTAGGAACATGTTTGTATATCTCACTCGATATGACGAAATGAAGCTTAAATATTGCTGATACCAATTATTTATCAAAACATACTTGGTGCCGAGACATGACTTATTAGCGCGACTGTACACTTGGATACCATAGTGTCTAGCCCAATATTCATGGACTTCACCTATTTCTAAATGTGGAAGTATATCATGAACGGGCTAGAGATTATGGTGTCAGAGTGTACCTTATTGCCATCCACCTTACATTATACCCTACCTTGCCCTGCTCTCTGACCCAACCTATCTATACCCCTCAGCCCTCCTACCCTACCTGATGCTGCCTGTTGTCCCCCCGCCTACCCTACACCTGTCTCCCCTCCCCCCCCCACCCTCTCTCTCTCTCTCTCTCTCTCTCTCTCTCTCTCTCTCTTCTCTCTCTCTCTCTCTCTCTCTCTCTCTCTCTCTCTCTCTCTCTCTCTCTCTCTCTCTCTCTCTCTCTATCTATCTATCTATCTATCTATCTATTGCATACTGCCATTCTTCTGCGTTCTCTCCCAACATTCCTGATCTAATACCAATACCCGAGTATCTGTGTAAGGAATGGCACAAACAGAACATCGTGTTAGAGAAGTTGATTTGCTACCAAGTGGCATTATTAAGGGGAGATATCCACTTGAGGGATTTTTGTCTTGACCCCTTTCTCCCTCATGTTTAGCCCCATTGCTTTTGATATTATAAAATGTTTGCCCCATTAGTTTAGCGATTTTAAGAACTTTCACCCCATATTAAGACCTTTCGTGCCATTTAGGTGTCGATTTTATCCTGGTGAGCGATAGCGAGCCTGTAATTTAAGAGGAACCGGCTTTCAGCCGGGACATTTTTCTACCGAAAAATGTATACATTTATCTTGAAAGGGACTCAAGGGGGTGTAATTTTAAGGTTGATGGAGGTCTAGGGAACAAACTAAATACCCCCCCTTAAGTATAGCATATTACTATACCTACAGTACATCCCTGGTGTGAACTGTAGGTCAAACTATCTGCATGACCGATTGATTTGGTGCAGATTAAGGGGGCACTACTCGCTTTTTATGGACCTCCTTCTCCCTCGTGTTTAGCATAATAGCTTTTTGAGATTTTAAGACGTTCCTTCCATTAGTTTGGCGATTTTAATACCTTTCACCCCATTTCGTTGTCAATTTTAAGACATTTCGTGCCATTTAGGTGTCTATTTTTCCTGGCGAGCGATAGCGAGCCTGTAATTATAAGAGGAACCCATTTTTCTATCGAAAAATGTACAAATTTATCTTGAACGGGGGTCTAGGAGATGTTTTTGTTTAAGCTTGATGGAGGTCTAGCAAGGAAACTAAAAACATATAGAAAATATATACATACTGTATATAAACCAAAAACCAAGCAGTACCCCCTTAACCTGTCCCCTGATCTCTACAACGTTGGGAGTCCATTATTGCCATGATGAAGCTATGATAAACCTTGATTTCTCATCTAAAAGTCCGTTATTGTAATATTCACTGGTAGGTAGTGAACCCTTCCTTCCTGTGTACCCTTGCGGCCCCATACCCTACCCACTCAATAACCTGTACCCTGCCTGCCCTGTACCATACACACTGTATACCCTGCCTACCCTTAACCAGTACCTTATCTACCTTGTAACCTACTGTACCCTCTGTACCCAACCTACTCATGTACCATATGCATTATGCAGAATCGCCTGCACAAGTAGCTGGTACGCTTAATAAACATGAGGCAGTGAACATTGAAAGAGAGAAAGCAGTGACTCAGACTGGTGTTTCAAAACATATCATCAGCGTGTCAGATTTGTTCAAGAATGTGTGTACCACCTTTTACTGAATGCATTACTGTAAATGCCTTTAGTGAAAGGAACAGAAAAGGTAGGGTACAAATCGCGTACCATACATTTTCTGTATCCTGTTTTCCCTGTAGCTTGCTAACCCCACACCCTACCTACTCCATACCCTGCCAACCCCACACCCTACCTACTCAATACCCTACCCACTCAATACCCTGCCAACCCCACACCCTACCCACTCAATACTCTGCCAACCCCACACCCTACATACTCAATACCCTGCCAACCCCACACCCTACCCACTCAATACCCTGCCAACCCCACACCTTACCCACTCAATACCCTGCCAACCCCACACCCTACCCACTCCATACCCTGCCAACCCCACACCCTACCCACTCCATACCCTGTCAACCCCACACCCTACCCACTCCATACCCTGTCAACCCCACACCCTACCCACTCCACACCCTACCCACTCCACACCCTACCTACTCAATACCCTGCCAACCCCACACCCTACCTACTCAATAACCTGCCAACCCCACACCCTACCCACTCAATACCCTGCCAACCCCACACCCTACCACTCCATACCCTGCCAACCCCACACCCTACCCACTCCATACCCTGTCAACCCCACACCCTACCCACTCCATACCCTGTCAACCCCACACCCTACCCACTCCATACACTGCCAACCCCACACCCTACCCACTCAATACCCTGCCAACCCCACCTACTCAATACCCTGCCAACCCCACACCCTACCCACTCATACCCTGCCAACCCCACACCCTACCCACTCAATACCCTGTCAACCCCACACCCTACCTACTCAATACCCTGCCAACCCTACACCCTACCCACTCAATACCCTGCCAACCCCACACCCTACCCACTCCATACCCTGCCAACCCTGCACCCTTTCACCGCTTGTCTTGTCAGTTTCTCTCCTCCCAAATTCCGTGCTTAAATTACCAGACTCTGAACACTTGAATATTTCGTCACTTGACTTTGTATATGTGTTTGTAATCACTCCTACTTTTTCTTACCACGCAACATAAATTTAGGCATTACAAATGAGCTTGCATTTTCTAGTTTCGTATTTAGGCTGAACGTTCTTGCGAGTAATATTGTCGTTTTGAAGTCGAATTTACGTGTTGCAATCAAGATACGGTAGTTTATCTTGTATTATTTATTAATTTAGTTTTTTTTTGTGTGTATGGAACACTTATATTACGATAGTATTTAATCTAATTGTAACCTAATATAACCCTGCCAAACCTAATCTTGTATACGCCTTCCCTTTTCATACCTGTTGTACAGTCGCGCTAATAAGTCATGTCCCAGCTGTCATGGCTTGCTCTGTGCTGTATTAATGTCTGTCAGATGTTGAATAGGGTGGGTAAGTGCAGGAACATGTTTGTATATTTCACTCGATATGAAGAAATGAAGCTTTAGATATTGCTGATACCAATAATTCATCAAAACATACTTGGTGCCGAAACATGACTTATTAGCGCGACTGTACATCATATAATAAATAACAAACATAGAGTATCAAAGTGGTAGTATGTTGGGATTGCTTAGCCACACGTAGGTAAGACTCACTCATAAACTATCGTGTATCTCGTATTTTGTTCACTTCACAAGTGTAATCATCTGGTATAATTAATGGATGTGAGATGTAAGTATCCTAGGTTCGAGTCCTCGGAGTGCCCCATGTATTTGATGATTTCATTAATTGAGTTTAGAATTAAAGTTGGTTCGTGAACACATTATATGAAATAATTAATGGACGAAATATACGGATCATTAAATGGCAAATGTTGTGTGTTAAGTATGTACGAATAAACACCTCCGCATTTCAATCTGCAAGAGAAAACTGCCAAGATGAAAAATATGTGGTGTCCACGAATTGTTCATTAGTAACTGTTGCAAGCTGCCTTAAGGGAGCCCACCCCGCTTTTTTGTCTTTCTCTTCCTCTCTCTTTGGCTTGTATCCATTCGGCCCCATTCAGCCTACTGTTTTAAGACTTTTAAACCCATCCAGGTGTCGATATGTTCCTGGCGAGCGGTAGCGAGCCAGCATATATATATTTTTGTTTTGACAAGCTAAATTTGTACATTTTTCGATAGAAAAATGTCTCCGGCGAAGCCGGATTTCTCCATACAATGCTGGCTCACTATCGCTCGCCAGGAAGAAATTGGGGATAAACGTCTTAAAACAGTTGGCTGAATGGGGCCGAATGAATGCAAGCCAGGGAAAGAGAAAAGGAGAGAAAGATAAAACAAGCAGGTGACCCCCCTTAACTCGGTCTCAAAATGAATACTTACGTTAGGGAGGGGTTGGGTGTAAGAGACCCTTTAGTAACAGAGATCGACCAACCTCCGCCATATTGGTGCCACTGGAGTCCTTAACCCCTTCTGTACCGGCGACGTTTTTTTTTTTTTTTATTTTACTCTTGCTATATTTAAAGGATTTTGTACTGTTAAAGAAGGATCTGGGGTGGTCAATAGGGTTGGGTGAGTTGGTTCGAAGCCCGTTAATTGCTGGAGGCCCTTTTTAAACTGAATTATATCGACTAACAGTAGCCAGAATACAGTTAAGGGAACCCACCTTGCTTTTTTTTCTCTTTCTCTCCCTCTCTTTTTGGCTTGTATCCATTCGGCCCCATTCAGCCTACTGTTTTAAGACGTTTACCCCCATCCACGTGTCAATATTTTCCTGGCGAGCGGTAGCGAGGCAGCATATATATATATATATATTTGTTTTACAACACGCTAAATTTGTACATTTTTCGATAGAAAAATGTCTCCGGTGAAGCCGGATTTCTCCATACAATGCTGGCTCGCTTTCGCTCGCCAGGAAGAAATCGACACCTGTATGGGGATAAGCGTCTTAAAACAGTAGGCTGAATGGGGCCGAATGGATACAAGCCAGAGAAAGATAGAAAAGAAGAGAAAGATACAAAAAACCAGGTGACCCTCCTTAATGTCGATCTAAATTATACACACATATATAATATACACACATATATAATATACACACATATATAATATACACACATATATAATATACACACATATATAATATACACACATATATAATATACACACATATATAATATACACACATATATAATATAACCTCGCTGTTTGATAAGTACGGCACAATATTTACCTCTTAACCCCTTCTGTACCGTTGACATACGTTTGACTTTATTCTGGCGACTAGTAATCGAGTTTATTTAGTTTAGGATGGATCTCTAGGGATTACCAGGCTTCGAACTATCGCAATCAACCCTTATGCCTACCACCGATCCTTCCTAAGCTTCATATAATCGTCCAAATATAGCTAACATATATTATAACACACGGAAGGGTTAAGAAAAGATGGTCACTCTTATTTTCCTTAGGATCTCTAGTGGCGTCCAGCTCCGCTCACCTACCTACCTCCCTCACTGTCTCTCCCTCCCTCCCTCCCCCTCACCTTCCTCCCTCCCTCCCCCACCCCGAGATAGTCGTGAACATCTTGTATATTTTCTCGAGTCTCGTATGTACCTGCCGTGTTTTAACTACTTCTACCGTACTATTCAATGCCCCAATAGTACACCGATATAAAAAACTACCCCTACAAACGCTTCCTATGGGTGGATAATCGCAGGTGTGTTCGCAGATTTGACCTGGAAACGGAAGAGGTCAGTTAGTCCAGCCAGCCGCGACTCATGGCCCTCTATTGGGTAGACTTGTGGCAACGATGTCTACACTTTTACAGTTGCCACCTTTTTTTATACCTAACGTTGATTTGGTCTTGCACAGTCAGGCACACAAGTACTGTCCTATCTTTACAACCTTTACTTAATCTTGCTTTCTTAACATTAGGAGAAAAAGGGGAATCACACGAGATATTCTTATCGTTCATTTTCTATGGTCAACCATTTTCTGGCAACATTGCTAGGATCCTTGCACTGGCATCGGAAACAATACTGAAGATTGATGAATATACAGTAGGTGACGAATTATTTACAATGTTTACCTTATAGGGTGGCAGATCAGTGGTGACGATACAAGTTGATGTAGAAGATGCTCTTGTGTTACCAGTTTTAACCCTTCACCAAACTGAACAAGCCCCTACATAATTATAAAGGTTTTGTTCAGGTACTAACCCTTTTTATTTTGGCTATCATTAGACGATTTTTGTTGTGCATTTTAGGAAGGACCTCTAGCAATCTAAGGTGTCAATTCATGCTTAATTATTAGTCTGACGCCAACACATCTTGCCTAAGCTGAATAACGTCGCCTAGTGATAGTCAGAATGAACTATTAACACGTCGCGTCATAATTTTAAAGGTGTTAACCCTTACAGTACCGGTGCCGTCCTTTTAACTGTATTTTGGCTACTATTAGACGATTTTATTCACTTTAAAAAGGGCCTCCATCAATTATCAGACTTCGAACCATCTCACGTAAAAGGGCCTCCAACAATTAACAGACTTCGAACCATCTCACGTAAAAGGGCCTCCATCAATTAACAGACTTCGAACCATCTCACGTAAAAGGGCCTCCATCAATTAACAGACTTCGAACCATCTCACGTAAAAGGGCCTCCATCAATTAACAGACTTCGAACCATCTCACGTAAAAGGGCCTCCATCAATTAACAGACTTCGAACCATCTCACGTAAAAGGGCCTCCATCAATTAACAGACTTCGAACCATCTCGCGTAAAAGGGCCTCCATCAATTAACAGACTTCGAACCATCTCACGTAAAAGGGCCTCCATCAATTAACAGACTTCGAACCATCTCACGTAAAAGGGCCTCCATTAATTAACAGACTTCGAACCATCTCACGTAAAAGGGCCTCCATCAATTAACAGACTTCGAACCATCTCACGTAAAATGGCCTCCATCAATTAACAGACTTCGAACCATCGCACGTAAAAGGGCCTCCAACAATTAACAGACTTCGAACCATCTCACGTAACCCTTTGTATTGTTACAGACCCTTCTTAATCTGCACAAAATCGTCTAAATATAGCTAGAATACAATTAAAAAGACGTCGCCGGTACAGGATGGGTTAATGACATTGATAATGACATTGATAATGATAATGACATTGGTAATAATAATGACATTGATAATGACATTGGTAATAATAATGACATTGATAATACAAAGGAGTACAAAGGAAATCAAGCAACAACAGATCTAGTGACCCTTCTAGGCTGCTTGTCCTCCAAAACACTGAGGATCAAGTGTCCAAACAGTGGTTTAGAGTGGGTAAGGGAACATTGGAAAGGGAACTACTGCCCTGCCACTAACGTGGCAGGACTAGGAAGTTAGTAGGGGACATATGGGTTAGTAACTGAGGGGAGGATAAAGTTATTCATTTACAAACGCAGTCAGTCGCGGGTTTGATGCGAGATATTTGTCTAGGCGGAATTTAAATGAATCAACGGTGCTGCAGTCTATAACGTTTCGGGGAAGCCCATTCCACAAGTTGACAACTCGATTGAAGAAGAAATTCTTAGATTCGTGCGAGTTAAAAGATTTACCAATAATTTTGCAACCGTTTCCCCGTGTGTAATTAGATTGGTCGATAGTGAAGTACTTACTACAGTTCATATTGTCGATGCCTTTGATGATTTTGAACACTTGAATTAAGTCGCCTCTTAATCTGCGCTGGGTTAAAGGAAATAGATTTAATTCTCTAAGACGCTCTTCGTATGGTTTGTTCTTTAGGCTAGGTATCATTTTGGTAACTCTACGTTGAACTCGTTCTAGCTTGTTTATATCTTTTTGGTAATAAGGGCACCAGGATTGAACGCAGTATTCCAGAAGAGGGCGGACTAAGGAATTGTAAAGGGTTAGGATAACTTCTTTGGATTTATGCTCAAATGACCTGCCTATAAAGCCAATTATTTTGTTTGCCTTCTTAACAACTTCTGAACATTGTTGACTCGGTTTTAGGTTACTCGATATTGTTACTCCCAGATCAGTTTCTCTGTTTACATTCTTAAGCTGAGTGCCATTCATCGAATAGTTTGCTTTCTCATTTAGGTATCCGACATGTAGTACTTTACATTTATCCGCATTGAAACTCATTTGCCAAATTTGGGCCCAACATGACAATTTATCTAGATTGTGTTGCATATCGTCAACTTGTTCTTTTGAGAGTACGCTATTTGCAATTTTTGTATCGTCAGCAAATTTTGAGATTGTGCAGGTGAGACCCTCATCTATGTCGTTGATGTAAATTAGAAAGAGAATTGGTCCTAGTACCGATCCCTGGGGTACCCCGCTACTTACATTGGTCCATTTAGATGCCTTACCGTTTATGACTACTCTTTGCTTTCTGTTGTTGAGCCAATTTTCTATCCATTTCAACACACCGTCTTGTATTCCATGCGCTTTTAGTTTTAGCAGTAAACGTTTGTGGGGAACTTTGTCAAAGGCCTTTTGAAAATCAAGGTATATAATATCTACAGCTTTACTCTCATCGTAGAGGTTGAGGATATCGTGGAAGAAGTCTAAGAGGTTTGTTAAACAGGATAATGATAATGACATTATCATTATCAATGACATTGATAATGATAATGACATTGATAATGATAA
The DNA here is from genome assembly GCA_037953745.1 of Lithodes maja. Classification (NCBI taxonomy): domain Eukaryota; kingdom Metazoa; phylum Arthropoda; class Malacostraca; order Decapoda; family Lithodidae; genus Lithodes; species Lithodes maja. The sequence goes on along the minus strand of JBAKBP010031197.1, from coordinate 1,965 downwards.
TGACATTGATAATGACATTGATAATGATAATGACATTGATAATGACATTGATAATGATAATGACATTGATAATGATAATGATAATTACATTGATAATGACATTGATAATGATAATGACATTGATAATGACATTGATAATGACATTGATAATGATAATGACATTGATAATGATAATGACATTGATAATGATAATGACATTGGTAATGAAAATGACATTGATAATGAAAATGACATTGATAATGAAAATGACATTGATAATGATAATGACATTGATAATGATGACATTGGTAATGATAATGACATTGGTAATGATAATGACATTGATAATGATAATGACATTGGTAATGATAATGACATTGATAATGACATTGATAATGATAATGACATTGATAATAATAATGTAGGGAAAGGCGTTAAGGGTGAATATACAGTACAGCTTAAAGGCCCATTTGCTCTAGCCCATTATGAGTTACGGAGGTTTTTGGGTTACACTATATAGGTCTGTACTGTCTTGAGGTCGTTTTTATGGTCCCCTTTCTCCCTCGTGTTTAGTCCCATTTTTGTTTAGATTTGTATACGTTCGGCCCATTTGTTTGGCGATTTTAAGACCTTTCGTCCTATTTCGTTATAAATGTTACGACCTATCGTGCCATTTAGGTGTCGATTTTTTCCTGGCGAGCGATAGCGAGCCTGTAATTGTAATAGGAACCGGCCTTTGGCCGGAACATTTTACTACCGAAAAATGTACAAATATATCTTGAGGGTGTTTTTTAAAAGTTTGATAGAGGTTTAGAGAGCAAACTAAACCACTTCCTTAAACCATTGAGCCGAACCAGTAAATTTTGCTGCACAATACCGTCTGAGCTCCCTTAAGGGGAGGTATTTAGTTTGTTCCCTACTTTTTCATCAAGCTTAAAATTACACCCCCTAGACCCCCTTTCAAGATAAATGTGTACATTTTTCGATAGAAAAATGTCCCTGCTGAAAGCCGGTTTCTCTTAAATTACAGGCTCGCTATCGCTCGCCAGGATAAAATTGACACCTAAATGGCACGAAAGGTCTTAAAATTGACAGAAATGGGTCGAAAGTTCTAAAAATCGTCATCATAATGGGGCGAACGTCTTAAAATCTCAAAAGCAATGGGGCTAAACATGAGGGAGGAGGAAGTTCGATTAAAAAAAATCCCTCAAGTGGAAACCTGCCCTTAAGAGGTATAATACACTTAAACATCATACGGAATACATACGGTTTCCGAGCGTCATCATGTACCGTTCAGCTTACAGACGTGTTTACAGTGAACTCTTCCAAGACCAATACTACTAACGGGATATTGTTGGCCTTGTAGTAAACAGTTCAGACACGGAGACACAATATTTAGAAGTTATTTGATAGTCTGTGTTAAGGGGAGGTATTTACTTTGTTCCCTAGACCTCCATCAAGCTTAAAATGATACCCCCTTGAGTCCCTTTCAAGATAAATGTGTACATTTTTCGGTAGAAAAATGTCCCGGCCATAGGCCGGTTTCTCTTAAATTACAGGCTCGCTATCGCTCGCCAGGATAAAATCGACACCTGAATGGCACGAAAGGTCTTAATATGGGGTGAAAGTTCTTAAAATCGCTAAATTAATGGGGCGAACGTTTTATAATATCAAAAGCAATGGGGCTAAACATGAGGGAGAAAGGGGTCAAGAAAAAAATCCCTCAAGTGGAGACCTCCCCTTAAGCCGGTATCACACGAGCGCTTTTTCACTCAACATTTATCCTCAACACTGGTCTGGCAGCTTATGAAGGTCAACATTTAATACTTTTCTGTCACCTAAGTTCATCTCTCATCAGTCTAGTTTCCGATACCAGTGCAAAATATTCCAGAAATGTTGCCAGAAAAATGTTGATCATCGAATGTTGACTAAAAGCTCTCGTGTGATACCGGCTTTACTGTGATGCATTGTCTTCATAGAGCTCCT